>JAFBJS010007263.1:0-14432 GCA_016785265.1 Paraplagusia blochii
TAGCCTTACCACTTTTGCTGATATGTTGACATGGTCAGATATGACACATTTTAGAAATTTTTGCACAAAATTTTGAGTTGTTAGCGTTTTTGGGGCAATAAACTTGCAATTAAAGGCCTTTTCTGCCATTTTATTTTTTTTAACAATTTTTCAAGTTGATAAGGCTATAGCCTTACCACTTTTGCTGATATGTTGACATGGTCAGAAATGACTTTTGGAGTTTTTAGCAGAAAATTTTAACTTCACAACATATCTAGAGGAATAAACTAGCAGTTAACTGCATTTTGGGCTTTATTTTTTTTTTACCAATATTTCAAGATGGTAAGGCTATAGCCTTACCCCTTTAGCTGATATAATAACTTTGTCAGAAATTACCATTTTTGGAGTTTTTAGCAGAAAATTTTAACTTCACAACATATCTAGAGGAATAAACTTGATATTCAATGCATTTTGGGCCAATTTTTTTTTTGACCAATATTTCAAGATGGTAAGGCTATAGCCTTACCACTTTTGCTTATATGTTGACATGGTCAGAAATGTCAAATTTTAGAGTTTTTTGCACAAAATTTTAAGTTGGTAGAATTTTTGGGGCAAAAAACGAAATAAAAGCATTTTGGGCCATTTTGTATTTTTCAACAGTTTTTCAAGATGATAAGGCTAGAGCCTTACCACTTTTGCTGATCTGTTGACATGGGCAGAAATTACCATTTTTGGAGTTGTTAGCAGAAAATGTTAACTTCACAGCATATCTAGAGGAATAAACGTGCAAGTCAATGCATTTTTGGCAAAAAATTTTTTTCAGCAATATTTCAAGATGGTAAGGCTATAGCCTTACCCCTTTTGCTGATATATTGATTTGGTCAGAAATTACCATTTTTGGAGTTTTTAACAGAAATTTCTTTAATTCACAGCATATCTGGAGGAATAAACTTGTAATTCAATGCATTTTTGGCGAATTTTTTTTTTCACCAATATTTCAAGATGGTAAGGCTATAGCCTTACCACTTTTGCTGATATGTTGACATGGTCAGATATGACACATTTTGGAGTTTGGGGCAATAAACTTGCAATTAAAGGCCTTTTCTGCCATTTTATTTTTTTTAACAATTTTTCAAGTTGATAAGGCTATAGCCTTACCACTTTTGCTGATATATTCACATGGTCAGAAATGACCATTTTTGGATTTTTTAGCAGAAAATTTTAACTTCAGAGCATATCTAGAGGTATATACTTGCAATTCAATGCATTTAGGGCCAAATTTTTTTTTTCACCAATATTTCAAGATGGTAAGGCTATAGCCTTAACACTTTTGTTGATATGTTGACATGGTCAGAAATGACAAATTTTAGAGTTTTTTGAAAAAAAAATTGAGTTTGTAGCATTTTTGGGGCAATAAACTTGCAATTGAAAGCATTTTGGGCCATTTTATATTTTTCAACAATTTTTTAAGATGATAATGCTATAGCCTTACCACTTTTGCTGATATTTTGACATGGCCAGAAATGACAGATTTACGAGTTTTTTGCACAAAATTTTGAGTTGTTAGCGTTTTTGGGGCAATAAACTTGCAATTAAAGACCTTTTCTACCATTTTATTTTTTTTAACAATTTTTCAAGTTGATAAGGCTATAGCCTTACCACTTTTGCTGATATATTGACATGGTCAGAAATTACCATTTTTGGAGTTTTTAGCAGAAAATTTTAACTTCACAACATATCTAGAGGAATAAACTAGCAATTCACTGCATTTTGTGCAATTTTTTTTTTTTTACCAATATTTCAAGATGGTAAGGCTATAGCCTTACCACTTTAGCTGATATATTAACTTTGTCAGAAATTACCATTTTTTGAGTTTTTAGCAGAAAATTTTAACTTCACAACATATCTAGAGGATTAAACTTGATATTCAATGCATTTTGGGCCAAATTTTTTTTTGACCAATATTTCAAGATTGTAAGACTATAGCCTTACCACTTTTGCTGATATTTTGACATGGTAAGAAATTACAAATTTTAGAGTTTTTTGCACAAAATTTTGAGTTGGTAGCATTTTTGGGGTAATAAACTTGCAATTAAAAGCATTTTGGGCCAATTTATTTTTTTCAACATTTTTTCAAGATAATAAGGCTATAGCCTTACCACTTTTGCTGATATTTTGACATGGTCAGAAATGACAAATTTTAGAGTTTTTTGCACAAAATCTTAAGTTGGTAGCATTTTTGGGGCATTAAACTTGCAAATTAAGGCCTTTTCTGCCATTTTATTTTCTTTTTAACACTTTTTCAAGATGATAAGGCTATTGCCTTACCACTTTTGCTGCCAAATTGATATGGTCAGAAATGACCATTTTTGGATTTTTAGCAGAAAATTTTTAATTCACAGCATATCTGGAGAAATAAACTTGCAATTCAATGCATTTTGGGCGAATTTTCTTTTTTTCACCAATTCTTCAAGATTATAAGGCCTTATGACTTTTGCTGATATGTTGACATGGTCAGAAATGCCAAATTTTAGAGTTTTTTTGCACAACATTTTGAGTTGGTAGCATTTTTGGGGCAATAAGCTTGCAATTAAAAGCATTTTGGGCCATTTTTTTCAACAATTTTTCAAGATGATAAGGCTATAACCTTAACACTTTTGCTGATATGTTGACATGGTCAGAAATGAGCATTTTTGGAGTTTTATGTGAACATTTTCAATTCACAGCATATCTGGAGGAATAAACTCGCAATTCAATGCATTTTGGATGAATTTTTTTTTCACCAATATTTCAAGATGGTAAGGCTATAGCCTTTTGGGCCTTTTTAAATTTTTCAACAAATTTTCAAGATGATAAGGCTATAGCCTTATCACTTTTGCTGATATATTGATATGGTCAGAAATGACAATTTTTGGAGTCTTTAGTAGAACATTTTAACTTCACAGCATATCTACCATAATAATAAATGGCTAAATAAATAATAAATGGCATAATAATGGCTTTCTGCCATTTTATTTTTTTCTCCAATTTATCAAGATGATAAGGCTATAGTTTTATCACTCTTGGTAATAATTTGACAATTCCAGAAATAATTTTTTTTTTTGAGTTTTTAGTGCAAAATTTTATTTTTGCAGCATATCTGGGGCAATAAAATTTGAACTTGATTCATTTTTAGCCATTTTTTAAAAATTTTCTAATAATAAGGATGAAGCTATACCTCTACCGATCTTATTTAACATGGTCAGAAATGACAATTCTATGAAGTTTTTAGCACATTATTTTGACTTGGTAGCATATATGTGGCAATAAACTTGCATTTTAAGGTATTTTGGGTATCTTTTATTCCAAAAAGTACTTTTTGTCTTTGGGAGACAACGTTGTAGTAGGTGCATTTCTGATGGTAAAAAGAGTGGTTTCTACTATATGTCCTTAAACTTTTATTATGTTTTTTTTTTTCGGTTAAATGGGGCAAGGTTTGAAACAGGCAAGCTGGGAGGTCACCAGGTGTCACAGGCCTAAACTGTTTGAAGATAGATAGACAGATAGATGAGACATCCCATCCCGAAACTAGAGTCTCATTCATCTAAAGATACAATGTAAAATACTGCAGGTGTGGGATTTATTTTGCATTTGAATGACATAGTGGGTGAGAGTAGAGAGGAGATCCCCCTTTTGTTTCAGTCACAAAAACTCTAAATACATTTTCAACTGCTTCTGCTTTTTCCAAGTTACTTGTTTCAAACTTCTTTATGCAAGTACTGTGGAAGGCACCACAGTCCTCCACCTTTCCAAAACAATCACAATACCGTGACGCGTATGGTTTAGAAACCTGCCGCCACAAATGAACGCTGAGTTCTTTGTAGAGTTTATGTTTGAATACAGAAGTGATACAGGCTTTCTTGCAGTGGTTCCTTTTTCCTCAATAATGGAAGCAAATCTTGCTTTTTAGGAGTGACCTGAGCTACCCTTCTCCTCTGCTGGAGGACGGAGAGAGACGGGTTGTTGGTACCAAAAGATTCACGTCCCATATTGTGCTGTAATAAAAAAATGATTGAATAATATTCATTTGATGTTGCAGAGCAGTTGTTCATTCACATCTTTCTTTTACCAGGAACAGACAGACTGAAAAAGTACCTTATAGTACACAAGTTGGTTGATACCTACAGCCACACCCTTGACCATGACTAGCAAGAAATGGTCTTAGTTTTACTAAGACTCGGATTTCTAGAGACTTAAGTTGCTCAGAAACCACAAACAGACTGTTATTCTTGTTAGGTGTTTTCCAGTTTTAGTGATGCAATTCAACATAGAGACGAGCAATCACATTTACTCAGTTTGATCTGTCTCTTTCATGGGTTTTGAATAATTGGGTGGTAGCCGTGGCCAAGTGGTTAAGGGGGTGGACTTGGGTCTGTATAGTTTTAGGTTTGAATCCACCAGCCAGCGTCCACCTTCCAGACCCACATAACTTCCAGTATACCCACAGGAAGGCTCACAATATGGATCAGTATGATTTGGGTGACAGTCTTGGAGACTGCCCCTAAAACCTGATAAAATTGTTACTTTTATTTGTTTATTTCTTGTGAAGAATCCGATCTATTAATTCATAATGACATACTTTGCAATGTTATGATAGCAGTGTTATTATTCAAGGTTAAAACAGTACATCAACAGTAGACTAACTCTATGGCCTGAATGAAAAGACGACACACCTTATAATGTACTGTATTACAGTTTCACTGTCTATTTATAGTACCACACACACACTTTCACGAACTGTTTTCATTGACTTGTTTCCGTGTCTATGTGCCATGTGTTGCATCATTCTGTATCTTAGGCAAGCCCATTCACTGGCGCCCTCTGCTGTTGACAGGAAACAACACGAAACCGGAGAAATGAGGAATTAACACTTTTTATACACTACGCTTATTACCGTGGATACAAAATAAAGTTATTTAAAGTTATTTTTTGGAGATGACAAAGAACATGGAATGCAATGTTTTTATTCAAAATGTAAAAATATTGAGGTATATTATGTGCTTGTTATGCAGAAAGGTTGTAGCTCGAGTTAACGTGATCCGTTTTACCTTGTTGGATTGTCACACAGGAGATGTAGTTTTATTTATAACCCGCTAGAGGCCGCCAGAGACTAAATTGATCAGGTCCTGTCTGTACTACGCAGCAGCTCCCAACTCGCGATTTCTCCGAAAAAAAAGTTTGTCACACAGAGCTGGGACTAATCTTAACATCAGATTACAACTAAATCTGAATTTTGACTTGGAAACCATGGAAACTACCGCAGCTCCAACACCAGTGGTCAGTGAAATGCTGTCCAACTGTCCAGTCAACTGTGGTGCTGAACTCTGCCTTCCTGCGCCTGTGTTTTGCGCTCAATCCGAACGAACTGGAAACGATAACCAGTTGTGATTTATGGAGGGTGATATATGACATGTCTACAAAGGTGCTTGTTGGGTTTATGCATCAATGATGTAATGCCTTGTCATTAGTGTCGGTCTGTTATGCACTGGTTGCTCCAGAGCTGTAGCCTGGATACAGGAGACGGCGTCCTTGGTATTTGTGATGGTAAAGAGCCAGGGGAGAAAGATGGAAGGAGGAGGAACGGGGACTGATAATGAAATGTCTTGCCAGAGGTTACAAACATTGTCACACTGAAAAGGTATTCCAAACAGCTCAAACATTTTTTTTTCCCCCTACAATTCTCCTTCTTTTTCAACTTCTTTCTGTGGCTCCCCTCCTTTCTCTCCCTTGTCGCACGGTCGCAGAGCTGTTTGAATCCACCAATAGGCCTTCAGGTTGGCCACATTGGAATGTAAATGAGCCGAACGCGTGCTCCGGGCGCACTGAAAGCTGGGGATTGTTTATTGAGCTCCCGGAGCCACGCGCCTCACCCGGTGGGGGAGTGGACGTGCAGGAGAATCACAGAGCGGAGGCGGGGCCTCGCCACGAAGCGTGCGTCTCCCAGAAAGGGCTGGGTGAGGTGTGTGTTGGGGGGCGCGTGTTGAAAAAGAGGAGTGCTGCCAAAGTTTGGGTCAGATCGGCTCGTGGAGAAAAGCAGCGAGGAGAGACTTTGACTAGAGTTGGCCACACGGTCCCCACGCGAAGGACACGAGAGCTGTACACTGCCAAGCGACGCGCTCTTCTCCTCTTGTGCCACCACTGTTTTTGGGTCCGCGCTCGCCCCCCTCTCTGACATCCATCACCGCACCAGCCCGCTGTCATCGAGATGGAAACTACAACCATCACTACCACGCAGACTGCATTCGCCTTTGGACTTACGGAAAGACGCCCGGCAATCAGTCTGCACGCGCCGGCACAGGACTGCGCCGACCCGAGCGCGCACCAGGACGCCGGCTTCCAAAGCAAAACCAAGGTGCTGAAGAGACAGCGCTCCAGTTCCCCGGAGCTGCTGCGCTGCAAGCGGCGCCTCAGCTTCAACGGCCTCGGCTACTCCATCCCTCAGCAGCAGCCCGTGGCCGTGGCCCGGCGCAACGAGAGGGAGAGGAACCGGGTGAAGCAGGTGAACATGGGCTTCCAGACGCTGCGTCAGCATGTGCCCAACGGCGCCGCCAACAAGAAGATGAGCAAGGTGGAGACGCTGAGGTCCGCCGTGGAGTACATCAGGGCTCTGCAGCAACTCTTGGACGAACACGACGCGGTTTCCGCCGCCTTTCAGTGCGGACTGCCGTCCCCGACGCTGTCCAACAGCTACTCCGCCGACCCGGAGTCGCCTCACTCCACCTACTCATCCGATGAAGGCAGCTACGAACCTCTGAGCTCCGAGGAACAGGAGCTCTTGGACTTCACCACCTGGTTCGACAGGTACTGAGGCGGACGGCGCGTCAAGGGCGCGCAGCAACAACATCACTCTCCTGTGCGTAAAAATGAAAAAAAAAAATCAGCTGACTTCTCTCAGAAACGCCCGCAAGGACTTGATGAAGGCGTTCCATCAGTGTCGCTCTCAGACCCGGGGCGTGAGATGTTGCCTCTCCACGCACCCTGCTCGTGCACGAGCAAAGTGAGAGAGACACAGTGAGAGTATAGAGCAGAGAGAGAGGGAGGGGAAGGGAAGCCTCGCGTTGTCATGATGGTTGCTCCGAGGTCCCGACCAGGATGGAGGGAACTGTTGATGTTCGATTAAGTGCAATTAAAACGCGACCCAGCAGCGGTCGGTCGGTCGGTCGATCCGCTCCGTGGTCGAACTGGTTGGACTTGTTGGAGTGTTTCATCGGAGCAGAGCTGCCTTTTCCTCTGCTGCTCTCTGTGGGACAAGACTCGACAAAGACGATGCATCAACAGACTTCTGGGGGTCGTGATGGTAGTTCACCCCCCAACCTGCTGTGTCATAGCTATAATCCCAGTATCTCATACAAACGACGAGGTGTTTTAACATGAAGACTTATTTTTGTACATGGAGTTGGGCGGAAAAAGCAAAACGAGTCACTGCCACTTTACTGACAGTGTTAGAGCAGCAGCTGATGATGATGAGGAGGAGGAGGAGGAGGAGGGAAGTGTGATGAAGAGTGATGAATCTGGACAGAAAATCAAGGCTACTACCTGTGACTGTAGATTTTTTTTTATTTCTAATAGCTAGATGGCAAGGAGACCTTTATTAATGTATGCACTTGTTCTCTACTTCCAGTAGCTTAAAATGTAAATAATCGATTTTAACAAATATATTTTGTGTAAAACAAGTTTTATAAATAAAGATGAATCTATTTATATTATATGCCTTTGGAGTTGCTTGGTTCTTCTCTTCTCTCTACAAGTGTGTGTGAGTTTGAGCGTGTGTGAGTGTGTGTGTGTGTGTGTGTGTGTGTGTGTGTAAATGGTGGCAGTAATTGAACAAACTGTAGAACTAATTTTCTATTCAAAGCCCAACATGACCTTTTTCTCCTGACTCGGTTGGGCGCACGGGGCCAAATTGCGCAGCTGGGTCAGCCCTCAATAACCATTATTGGCGCACACCTTCCACTGCGCTTTGTCTGCATTCAGGACAGGGAGATTAATATTACGTTTCATGCATTGCATTGTTTCTTTTGCATACTCTGCTTTTACCGGATAGCCCCGGGGACTTGAGGGGGGAGTGTGGGGTGAAGGGAGGGGGTGCAATTCACTCCCACTCAAAAGAAGGATATAGACACTTTGAAATACGGCCTGGGGAAAGTCAGAGGGACAATGAGGCGAGTCAAAATTCTTATTGGCCGAGTGAGATCAATCTAAATAAAATCCCGGCGCTGTAGACCCGCTTGTATGACCAACTGTGGTTTTGTTGGCGCACGGCAGACCCAATAAAAAAAAAAAAACCCCGCTCCTCCTAAATGCTGTCTCTTATACACATCTAGATGTGTATAAGAGACAGTCAGCGGGACAATGAGGCGAGTCAAAATTCTTATTGGCCGAGTGAGATCAATCTAAATAAAATCCCGGCGCTGTAGACCCGCTTGTATGACCAACTGTGGTTTTGTTGGCGCACGGCAGACCCAATAAAAAAAAAAAACCCCGCTCCTCCTAAATGGGGACGCGCAACTCGCCATTGTGGGCGCTATTGTGCGCAACTTTGCGGCTCATTGTGCGAATTAAGGAAGATACTGCCGGTTGTCAACAAGGACGAACGAGGACGCCAACTACAGGGAGGAGAGGGGGATGGATCATCAAGGAACATCAGACCAATAGATAGACGCAACTGGGATTTCTACTATTTATTTATTTAGTTAATTTGGTAAACTTTGTTTTACCTACATGTTTTAAACTCAAATTTACCATGTGTAAACATTTCAAAATATCACCAGAAACAATTAAAACTATAAGCAAAAAATGAATATTTTGTGGTAAAATATATCTGAACATGTCAAAAAAAAAAATCACCAAATCAAGTTAGGCTGTGGCCTTGCTATCACGCTATACCCCAAAATGAAGGTTCATGATCAAAACTGTATCACCTGATACAGGAAAGTCTATAACCTTACTATAATGACAAATCTTCCATAAAGTCCCATAAATGACGCAAAATACAAATCTATGCCCCAAAACGTGCTGCCAAGTGAATGTATTGTCATAAAAATCCCCAAAATATATCCAAACATGTTAAAAAATATCACCAAAAACAAGTGAGCTATATGCCTTACTATCCCAAGAAAAAGTCCTAAGAATTATTAAAAATGTTATGCTCCAAACATGCTGCTAAGTGAATATTTTGTGTTAAAAAAAACCCCAAAATATATCTGCACGTGTCAGGCTATAGCCTTACTATCCCAAAAAAGGTAAAAAATAAAACATTCCATTAATGCCTCAAAATGCAAGTTTGCATGACCCAAAAACAAGTGAATCATTTGTGATAAAAACTTTAAAAATGACATTATCTATGTGTGTGAATGTGTCAAAAAAAAAATCATCAAAACCAAGTCTTTCTAACACATACCCATTACTTTTTTAGATCAAGATCCAATAATTTAATATGATATTTTTACATCACTACAAAGACAGATTCAGGGGACCTCTCACACACATATTCACAGGGGCATGCTGCAGGTGTGAGCCACGTGCCTGTGGTCAGTGACAAAAGCTGCGGATCTCCCATTGCTTCGAGCATGTCTGTATGGCACCGACAAGAAAAAAATCAAACGGGTGATAAATGACATTAATTACACCGCGCTTTATAGCCTCCTACGTCACGGCGGCACAAAATGACAGTTGAAGTTGGGCACATAAATACCCCGCTGCTCTATTATGCTGGGGATGAAATGGTGTTTGTGATGTGTCCCGGTGTCAGGCAGAGGCCAAGCAAGAGTGAGCGCTTGTCCACTTAAGATGGATATGCAATTTTCTCCTTCACTACATGGGGAGGAGCAGTGGTGAAAAAGAAAGAAAATAAATTCATGACATTTTGACCGGCGGTCATTCAGACATGTTCATTTTGGTTTACCCCAATGCTGAACAATGAGGGCTCCCGAAAATAAAAGGCTAAAGAGTTTGATTAAGCTCTAGGTGCAGCAGGGTAATTTGTTGTTGTATCTAAATGATAATCAGACCACTTTACTTACACTGGCAGAGCATCCACTGATCCAGGTCCTAAACTGCACATTAGTCAGTGTAAAAACACCCATACTGCCTATGTGTTTTGACCCCGTTTAGAAAAAAAAAAAAAATATATTGTGTCAGCACATCTATATGTCTCCCAACATTAATCACTGAGGCGTTTTCATAACGCTGTTTGTAGCTATGTATACATATGGCTCAGCTTTTGTAAAATGTAGGATGACTGACCTTATTTTGGAATGATATTGCTCTTCATAGAACTAGCTCCTGCATAAATCTGGAGTTGTGATGTCCTGACTCAACATTTGTGTAGAACAAACAATAAAAAAGACTGCATTTCTTAATCATTGGAGAATTTCTGTTTTAATAAACAAATAAAAAAAAAAGGAATTCTTAGCCATTGTACGTGAATGACTGAGTCAGTGTGAACACAAGATGTATATTAGAAGTCCCAAAAAGTATATGTGGTAGTGAACGAAGCTGAGGTCGTCCTCATTCCAAGAAACCAGTTGTTCCTACACCTGCTGTTTGTAACAAGTTAAAGCACAGTCATTATGGAAGACCGATTAAGCCTGTGTTGTTTTAATTTTCAGGTTATGGAGTCCCTTCTGGGTGTTCGGGGGGTGTTCAGAGGACACCTCTCACCCTTCAGGTCCTGGGGTTGGGGGCGTGGTTACAGCCCTTGAGTTTGAGCGCGCATTTTACTGGGACTTTAAGTTTCTGCATGTTGACCATTAAAGACAATTTGGAACGTACTCTTGTCTCCGGCGTATTTCTTTGTCTCGCTACAATGTCACTTTTTGTACGGGCCTGCAATGAGAGGCCCGTGGTCAAAAGTCCAGCAGGTGATTTTATGTGGCCCACTACAGCCCTAAAAGCCTTTGCCTTATAATAATCCTTTTAGCTTATCCCTTTTTTAGGTGTCACAGCAAGTCAACAATTTCCATCTCCCCCTGTCCTCTGTATCCTCAACTCTAACCCCAACTACCTCCATGTCCTCCCTCACTGCATCCATCAATCTCCCCTTTGTCTCCTGCCTGGAAGCTCCATCTGTAAGATCATTCTTCTACCAATGTATCCACTGTCCCTCCTTGAACATGTCCAAACCATCTCAATCTGTCTTCTCTAGCTTTTTCACCAAACCTTCCTGTCTGTGTTGTCCCCCTAATCACCACATCCCTGATCCTGTCCATCCTTGTCTCTCCTACAGAGAACCTCAGCATGTTTAATTCCTTTAACTCCTGTGCTGTTCTCGAAAAAAAAAAACGTAACTAGACTTCATTTTTAGGCTCAATTTCATATATGATATTTAAAGAAATGCGAGTAAAAGAAAAGTCAGAGAGAGAGAGAGAGAGCTTCAGAGATGACACACAACCTTGAGCAGTGCTTACTGAGGCGTTAATGTTTAAGCAGAGACACAGACATGGTTATATTTAACAGACGTGTCACTTTACTCTAATCTGGACTCACATGCTGATCTACACAGGTGGCTCAGAGGCGAATACGGTGACCATTGGGCCATTAATTCAGTAAGGTCAGACATGCTGGTGTGGTCAGACCTCTACCAATTCAACAGGTTTTGACAATTTGTCTTTTTGACATGGGATTCCAATGATTCTCTTTAAAACTAATGGTTCTGAACCTGAAGATAAAGCCAGTGAACTGTTCTTATATTGGATACCAATAGTTGTTTTTGCACATTGAGGATCTTCTTCTTTTCCTTTCAGCTTGTCCCTTTTCTCAGGGATTGCCACAGCGAGTCAACAATTTCCATGTCACCGTCTCCTCTGTATCCACAACTCTAACTCCAACTACCTCCATGTCCTCTCTCACTGCATCCATAAATCTCCTCTTTGGCTTTCTTCTTCGTCTCTTCCCTGGTAGCTCCATCTTTAAGATCATTCTTCTACCAATGTATCCACCGTCCCTCCTCTGAACATCTGGCTTTTCTCCAAACCTTCCTGTCTGTGTTGTCCCCCTGATTACATCGTTCCTGATCCTGTCCATCTTTGTCACCCCCAACGAGAATCTCAGCATCTTTAACTCCTCCACCTCCAGCTCTGCTTGTCTTCTACCTATTCCTAGTGTCTCTAATCCATCCATCATGTCTGGTCTCTCCACTGTCCTGTAAACCTGTCCCTTCATCTTAGCTGACTCTCTTCTATCACAGATCACTCCTGACTCTTTTCTCCAGTTGTTCCATCCTGATTCCACTCTATTCTTCTCCTCTTTTCCACAGTCTCCACTGCTCTGAACAGTTGATTCTCAGTTTCTAAAATCCTCCACCTTCTCCACCTCTGTTCCTTGTAACCTCACCATTCCACTATTCTCCCTTTTCATTCACACATGCACACTGTCTTGCTACGACTGAGCTTCATTCTTCTTCTCTCCAGTGCAAATCTCCACCTATCAAGGTTCTCTTCAAAGGGAATAAGAAACTAAATAAAACCTTATCTTTAATGTGTTTCTGAACATTAAGGATACAGTTTTATTTAGTTTCTTATTCACTTAAGTAAGACCAACATACTTCTTAATACATACTGCTTAAGACAGTAATACATAACTGCATTACTGCCTTTTATTTATGGCAGTAAGTAATAGAAAGTCAAAACACGCAGAAGACCAATTGTGGAATCTTAGTCCCTTAACAACCAAAACGTCCCCATGTTGACAACTGCTAACTCACTACAGACCAAAAATGTAACTCAGCAAAATGGCTTTATTTTCCTCATTTGCCTTTATTTTTCCTCAGTGATGTCAGTAAGAACAGAAGAAATGTCCACTGCTCAGCACTTTTTAACGACGCGTCTGTAAATGTCTGAATAGGCCCTAAACTTCAGACGACCCAGCAGAGTAGGAACCAAACTCCGGGCCAAGGGGGTGATACAAGAAGTGGGGATGTGTGATGAGGAGGAGCCAGTGAGGGGCTGTGATTTGCATGGGCCATTGTGCTGCACAAGTTTGGGTGCTTTTTTTTTTTTGGCCTGGGCCCTTTTGGCCATTTACTTCCACTCTGGCTGGCTGTGGCGGGCTGTGAATAGTCGCTGCTCGGAGGAGACACAAAGGCGCTTTTGTGCTGCAGCCGCACCATATTCATCATGTAATGCCTGTAAGACAAATCTGATTGGACAACTCTGTCACTTTGATGTGGGTCCAGAGTGCGAGTGGCCCTGAGATTGCTAACTTCACTCTCTATTGCCTATTCTGCGGCATTGATATGGGGGTAGAAGCAAGAGTGGTGTGAAGAGAGGTAGCTCACAGAGGAGAGGAGAACGGGGAGAAGGAGGGAGCAGGCAGGGGGTAGCCCTCATTATTTGCAGGAGCAAATTCATAATAAATTTCCCCCCTCTACACAAACGGGTCGAGATGATTGACACTACTTTACGCCAGGCTTAACAAAAGCCCTGATTTGAACAGAATACTCAATGGTTGGGGCGAGAGTGCACTTAATTCAAACAATTTTAATCTCTCCCTTTCCTAGCCTTATTTCTCCTCTTCTCCTCTTCCCCCTTTCCCCTCACACTCACCCTCTTTTCTTCACTTCCATCTCTCTGCGTCTATTGTCCCTGAGCATTCTCATTTTACTGGGTAATTCTACTCCAACGCATGTGCTAATTGTGCTGGGTTAAACTGGACGCTGGTGGACTCCTGTGATACAGAGCTTATGTATGTCTAATGACTGTAATGATGGTTCAGAGGGACGGCCGGCTGTATAGAAGAAAGGAGGAGGAGCTGATGCTTTAGGAGTTCAGACATTTCTTTGGATTTGCCATCAAGACAGGAAGGAGTGAGCATTGTCACGAAGTCACTGAGTTGTTTACAAGTCCAAAATAAATATACTAAGGTTTGTTTTAGGGTTTTTGTTGCTGTTCAAGTTTCACTATATTAGATAGATAGATAGATAGATAGATAGATAGATATAATCATATCATATCTATAATCAATCATATCTATCTATCTATCAATCTAGTGGGATATCTATCTATCTATCTATCTATCTATCTATCTATCTATTAATTCCTCCTGTTGACTGTCTTTTCCTCCCTCTATCCACCCATCCATCCATCCATCCATTTTCCTGTCCATCCATCCATCTATCTATTCCTACAGTACATGCATCCATCCATCAATCTATTCATCTTTGTCCATCCGTACATTCATCTATCCCTCTGTCCATCCGTCCATCCATCCATCCATCCATCCATCCATCTGTCCATCTATCCATTTATCTTTCTGCCTTTCCATCCATCCATCCATCCATCCATCCATCCATCCATCCATCCATCCATCCAGGTTCTTCCTCATGACCTGTGTCTTTGGGCACCTCTTTTAATAACATACAAACTAGAGTACATACATTTCTCACTTTTATGCAGAAAGCATGGTCTTAAAAATAA
>JAFBJS010007263.1:14479-51154 GCA_016785265.1 Paraplagusia blochii
CTCCTCTCCGCCACTGTCCTCAGATGTCGGACCCTCCTCCGGTGCAACCATCCTTGTTTTCTTCTTCCAACGAGTCATGTCAAGACCCGCCTCCCTGGACTCCGTACCTGGGGGGGGTCGACCTCCCTTCGAATCCACAGCCTCACCATCACCATCACTGCTGTCGGAAGGAGCTGCCACATACTTAAGAGTCCCTGTTTCCATACGTCCATTTTTGGCCTCTACTCCTACGGGCCGCACTTTCTTTCTCTTCTTCCTGCTCCTGCACACCGACTCCTGGCTGACCTCCCCTCCCACCTCCATCGCCAAAGGGGTGTCAGATAGATAGATAGATAGATATGATTATATCTATCTATCTATCTATCTATCTATCTATCTATCTATCTATCTATCTATCTAATTAATTCCTCCTGTTGACTGTCTTTTCCTCCCTCTATCCACCCATCCATCCATCCATCCATCCATCCATTTTCCTGTCCATCCATCCATCTATCTATTCCTACAGTACATGCATGCATCCATCAATCTATTCATCTTTGTCCATCCGTACATTCATCTATCCCTCTGTCCATCCGTCCATCCATCCATCCATCCATCCATCCATCCATCTGTCCATCTATCAATTTATCTTTCTGCCTTTCCATCCATCCATCCATCCATCCATCCAGGTTCTTCCTCATGACCTGTGTCTTTGGGCACCTCTTTTAATAACATACAAACTAGAGTACATACATTTCTCACTTTTATGCAGAAAGCATGGTCTTAAAAATAATTGTTGGTAGACAACAAAGAGTTTCCTGGTGTTTGCACCCTTATTACGGGGGTTGCAAGAGAGTGTGTGGTCAAGCCCAGCAGTCAGTGAGTGAAAGCTGAGGTCAGCAAGGCCGTCAAAAGGTCATAAATGGAGACAAACACACAATCACACATGGTCAATTTAAGGTATCCAATTAACCCAATCCCCAGCCCAGCATGGTTGTGGACTATGGGAGGAGCCTGTTGTTGGAGAACCCTCAGGACCCTCCGCACAAGCTCCTCATAGGGAGATTGTTGAATTCATCCCTTTGAGGCCAATAAGGTTTATTTTTTTCCTGTAGCAAAATATGGAAAAATACATTAAATCTGGCTTTTCCTCAATGCAAAAATATCTTTCATGCAACTTTATTAGTTACGTCCTCATCTGTTTAGACTTGCGTTTGGTCTCATAGTGGAGAAGCAGTTTGGACGGTGTCACTGCTTCACCAATGAGCTGCTCACCATGTATTATGAAGCGCAGACACAGTGGGTTAGAACAGTCTGTTGCAAAAGATCCATATTTTCAAGTAGGACTCTTGTCTATTTAATGGGACTTTTATTCTGTAATATCTAGGCTCTTCCATTCCATTGGCTCTCTATCTCCACACTAGTAACCTTCATAAAGGTATTTGATTTCTGATCAAGGCATGTTGTCGTGTATTTAGAGAGAGTCATAGACGGATGGGGCGGAAAGAATCAGGTATTTTTTTCAAAATAAAACATTATTCAGAATCAGATTGGTCAGGCAGTGGCGGCCAAGTGGTTTAGGGTTCCATGTTTTTAGTCCACCAGCTGCAAGGTTACCACTGAGCATGGCACCATCCACATTCACTGCGCAAAGTTGTCTTATTTTGACATTCACATTTTGATATTCATGATGTGGTGTGAATGACAATGGCAAGGAGTTTTCAGAGCTTTCAGATAAGTTATACATTCTTTCGCACCTGATACCTTTTGACCAGCGCCTGTCCACGCCCCAGGGTTTTGGGACAACTAAGGTAAGATCCCATGTGGTATTTTTTTAAAAATTGCTACAATTAGTGTGGATATGTTCAACAGTGTACCGACCTTTCTTAGTTTGTCTCTCTCTTCCTTGTGTAACCGCACATCTGTGTTGGTGACATTAAAAGGGCAACTCCCTTTCACTGTCTCTTCAACTTCATGTTATGTGTGGACATGCTTTATGGGTGTGTGTGTGTTTGTTTAAATCCCTTTTATCTATTCTTCTGTGGAGATCAGGTGCATTCCTTCCATCAACAATACATTGTCCTGTCTTAGCAGCGGAGTAAACCAAAGTGCTGCACGCTTACACACAAACACAGTCACATACAGAAGTGTGTCTTGGGGGTTGCCGGTTCAGGGTGACGCTCTGACAGACTGTGACACGCATCAGCCCCAGTTCCAAGGCCTATTCTTCCATTGTGTGATTCACTTAGATATTTTCTTTTTTTTTAATGTCCTTTAAATGTACCAGCTTCACACAAAAGTGCTTTCTATGTGCTTTTCAAAGCCAGGTTTACACTCACTCCTGGTCACAAAGAGGTTGTGTGTAAGGACGGTGAATGAAAACATGAAAGCACATGGAGATTAGATTTGAAAAAGAAAAAGAAGGTGGTTGGAAAAAAAAAATGCCAAACTGCAGCTGATCGTTGTCTGTTTGTCCGGTTCCAGTGTCTTTCAGTGGTTGACCAATCTGATCCTAGAACTGCAATGAAATATAAGTTTTTCTGTTGACAAAAACCTTGAGACTCAAGTCTTACATTGTCTTCATTTTTATCTTCAAGTCTTCTTCTTTTCCTTTTAGTTTGTCCCTTCCTCAGGATTTGCCACAGTGAATTGACATTTTCCATCTCCCCCTGTCCTCTGCATCTTCTACTCTGACCCCAGCTTCATGTCCTCCCTCACTGCATCCATCAATCTCCTCTTTGTCTCCTACCTGGTAGCTCCATCTCTAGGATCATTCTTCTACCAATGTATCCAGTGTCCCTCCTCTGAACATGTCCAAACTATCTCAATCTGGCTTCTCTAGATTTTTCTCCAAACGTTCCTGTCTGTGTTGTCCCTCTTATGACCTCATTCCTCATGATTAAGAGACATTGTTTGTACCTCGTCCTTAATATACAAGATCACTGTACGATATACGATACGATACTTATTCTTTTATCTATCCTGTTTGTCTTTTATGTACATTATAACTTTGTTTGCTACAATGCTACCTCAGGCAGAGGGACGTCCAAAGGAATGAAGCCATTTGACTACAGTTGGGTGCATTCACATTTAATCTTTAAATGTTTAAATGGACATTGTCTCTATAAAACAAATAAAAACGATAAATAAAAGAAAAGAAATAACCCCCCAATTGGCAGATACTTGTTTCAATTCCACCTTGTACTAAGCTTTAAGCAAGTAAGAAAAGTACAAAAATATATATAAAAAATATAAAATATATATTTATTATATATATTTGTTATATTTTATAACAAAATATATAAACATTAAAATAAAAGTTTCTTTTCTGAAACTCTATATTTAACAAAAGGTCTGGTAAATACTCTTCCCCCCAAACTTTATTACGTTATTCTTTTTTTATTCTTTTATTGGAACAAAAGCCCCATTGTTGTTTTGAAGGCAGAAAATTGCTGGGCCCCACCTCAGCACTAAATGATATCTCAGTGGTACATAATTATCTCAAGCTCATTTGCATTAGAGCAACTGAAAAGTTTTAATCTGCTTTTTCCAGGACACGGAATACAATCGTAAACCACGCCCACATCTCTGTCTCCCGCTCTCTCCTTTATTTTTCCACACATACATTGCACGTCCTTCCCTCTACACACAGATCTTGACTCTGTCGAGGCCCAGTCAAATAAGGTTATTAGATATTACAAGAAATTTTGGGGTTTAATTCTCCGTTTTTCACCCTGGTGGTACAAAATATTCCCTTTCCCCCTACCTTCTTTGGCCCTATTTGGTCTCAAACTATTTGACTCTACAATGCAATATAAACAGTCACATATACAGGTCTATAGCAAAGGTTCCTCGCACCATATATACCCTATTAAGAGCAAGGATGTGGGTTCTGCCCCCTCCCTAAGACAAGGTAAAGGGGGGATTAGCAGGAATTGTTTAGAGCCTCTTTCAGTCCCCCATTTCATTTCATTAGCTTGTGACCTCTCCAGTTAATTATTTTCATCTGGCCAAAGACTTGGCCTGCTTTTAATGATCCTGACTGACTCGCCACCCCCATCACAACGCACAATACTTAACACACCCATTGGGGGCAAAGGAAAGGGAGAAGTGAAAAGGGAAGAGGAAAAAAAAAAGAGAAAGATTGAAAGTGGCATTTACCAGTCACCAGCAGAGGCTGGATGTAAGGAAATCCAGGGATGGCAGGGTGGCGTTACGCCCTCAGACTTTTTGTCAGAATATACCATTGTCCCTCATTGATGGAGTGCCTCTCCTTTATAAAGGGAGAAATCACCACTGAGCTCCAGGCTAATTTCAGGGCTGTAAAAAGGAGAGGAAAAGGAAACAAATTCACTACAGCACTGAAAGAAGAAGAAGAAGAAGAAAAAAAAAACTCAAAGAATCCATCTAGAAGAAATCATCAGCTGCTACTGGGTCATTCACAAATCTGAGTTGTGTACAGTTGTGTGGTGTTTACATACAAAGGCAGGTGGAGGAAAATAGACTCTCTTGTTTACTCTATTACTGCCTCCATTGTTCTTTTCCCCTCTTTTCACTTCCTTCCTTCCTTTTTTCCTTCCTTCTTCTCTCATCCCCTCTCATCTTCTTTTCTCCTCTGCTCTCTTTTCCTCCTTTCTCCTTCCCTCCTCTACCTTGTCCTCCTCTCCTCCACTCTGCCGCCCCCTGCTCCTTTCTCCCCCTCCCCTCGACTCTCACCCTTGCCTCCTCCTCTCTTTCCTTCTTGTTTCCCCTTTCATTCCTTCTCCACTCTTTTCCTCCTCTCCTCCTCTTTCTTATCACCTCTCCTTTCCTCCTTCCTCCTCTCTCCTTCCCTCATTCTCTTTGCCCTTCTTCTTCCCTTTTTCCTCTACTCCTCTCACTCTTGTATCCTCTTCTCCTCTATCTTCCTCTCATCCTCTCCTTCTCTGCACTCTCTTCCCCTCCTCTGTCCTCTCCTCTTCTTTTCTCGTCTGTCCTCCCCTCTCCTCCCTTCCCCGTATTGCTTCCCCCACTCCTCCCCCTCTGATCCTTTTCTCCTTCTCTCCTCTTCTTGTTTCCACTCTAATTTCCTCTCCTCATCCTCTTCTCCCTCTATGTCCTCTATCCTTCCCTCTTGTCTCTGCCCCTCTTCTTCCCTCTCTTCCTCTCCTACTCTGTCCTTCTATTTCCTCCTCTGTACTCTCTATACATCTACACTTCTCTTCCTCTGTCCTCATCTCTCGTCCTTTCCTCCACTGACCCCCACACCCCCACCACCTCTTCTCCCCCCTCTCTCCTCCACCTGTCCCTCTGTTGATGTGCTGCACTAATTGCCTGTATTTGTTCATCCTGTGGCTGTTTGACCAGGGAGAGCTTCAGTTTACCTCTGGCCGCAACTCCATATTGAATGTAAACACAATAAAAGCCTGAGCTCGGGAATGGCTCAAGAGCGTGTCACTTCATTTTTCAAAAGTTCTGTGGACACATGGAAGATAAAAGTTTCCAAAAAGTAGACAGGGCTGTTCTGAGACTCCTCTCCTTCCCCGTCTTCTTCTCAATCTCTACACGTCTGTTTTTGTGCCTTCTTTTCTTGCCGTTCTGCTGGCCTTTATCTGTCTCTGTCTCTCTTTGCATGTAAAGAGTGTCCCCTCTTTGTTCCAGTCTCGGGCTCAGAGCCAAGCTCCCCCTTAAAAACTTAAGCCACACTCACACACAGACTCCCAGTTCCCTACTCACCCCTTTTTTTTCCCCTACTCTCTCAAACAAGTCTCTCCCTCCACCCGGTGCAGACCTCAAATTGCTCCTAACAAAAAAAAAAAAAGAGGAGAGAACCGCAGAGACAAGCATCACTTTAAAAAGCAGGTGTCCAGAACTTTTCAGTGCTTGTCAATTTTAAATGGAGACCCTTTAACCTCCATGCTTTTCCAGCGGGTGGCTGAGGTAGTCAGTCAGAAGCCTAATCAGTCTCGTCTGACAATACCAGGAGGTTGAGGGCTGTCAGTCCTTCTTTCAGACTGCAGCTCCAATGAAGCCATGGCAGGGAAACCCCTGATTGATTAGTGCCTCTTTATTGAAGAGTGTGCGTGTGTGAGCAAAGAAAAAAAAAAAGAGTGAGTGTCTATAGGGGCCCATCCAGTAGGCTTTATTTAAATCCGGGCCGAGAGAGTACTATAATTATGACTTTTTCTTTCTCCTGGCCAGTTAAAGCTGACAGAGTGGGTTCTTACGCCTCACTTCAACCTCTCAGCCTCCTAAAGAGAGATTATTGCGAGCCCCAAGAGCTCGGGCCAGTCAGGCTCATCAGTGCAGCTTTGTAGACCTGAGGACCGGGTCCAAAGCAGGACGCTGAAAAGACAAAAACAAGTGGAGGTCGGAGTGGACGACCAGTCACTGTGTAATCCTATTTCGGACATATACGTAGCTGCCAATGGTCTGGGCAATGTTTTAAAATAAACCCAGGCTGTAAGACTGGTGTTACTGTGGATCCTGGTCCTACAGTGCACCCTCCACCCTAGTCCCCCCCACTATCTGACAAATAATCAGAACAAACACAAACACAGAAGTGACGAGAGGTCTGATAAATTAGTTAAAAGTGACTGGTCCTGTGTGGCCATACTGGTAGGTGGTCTTCCTCCAGTGTTTTTCAGGTCAACCTCACTCTGTATGTGCCTGTGCCCTCTCTGCTGACCATTGCTCGCTGTCTTAGCCTGGCGTCCACGGTTCAGCAGGATCTTGTGGTTACAAACTATACCTGAATGTACATGTTACAGGTCCGCCCACCTGTAACGCAGTAATGCTGTCTGTAAATTCAGTGAACAGGACGAGTTCAAAATACAGTGCTTTTAGTCATTGCATGGTTTTGTGTTCATTGTTTCCCCCAGGTGATAAACCTTTAGTGGAACAAGGCATTAAGATGAACAAGGAATTGAAGAAAACAGCACAGTGGTCTAAACATTTTTTCCATGACAGTATATCAGTGAGTGTATATTCAAGGTGTAAGCTGCAGAGCGTTTGTAATGATATTTTGAGCATTGTGAAATAATGACTTAACATCAGCTTTGGTAAGTGGTAAGTTTGGTATTTGGCTGTATGTAGAGCTATAAATATAGACATTAGGATTTATTTTTTCCATCCATAATTAGTCAGGTCCAGTATTAACTTTTGCTGATAGTCAATACGGGAATATTGCCCCAAATAGATTACAATTTCAATATCAATTAATACAGATGCAACTGTTTGCCCCAAACACCAAGGTTTACATCTCAGACTCCTACAAGCATTTCCAGTATTTTGGTCAATTTTTACAGATAAACCATCATTGAGGGCTTTCACCTTGACCTAGAGGCAATGTCTCTGTCTTTGGTGTGAAACTCCAGGGTTCACCTCCTGGGCAAGTTTGAATCCAGGTTAGGGCAGTTGACTTCCAGTGGGCTCACCACCTGCAGGAAGGTACAGTATGGTGCAATGTGTTTGGGTGGTAGTTGAGGAGACTACTGCCCCTGCGACCCAGTAATGGATAAGCGGATGAAAACGGACGGACCTTCATTGACCATAAATCTATTGTCAATGAAGGTTATGGTCTTCCCCTTGGTTCTTTAGTGGATACATTGGTACCAGAATGATCCAAGAGATTGAGCTTCCAGGTAGGAGACACAGAGGAGTTTGATGGATGCAGTGAGGGAGGACATGGAAGTGGACAGAGTGGAAGATACAGAGAATGGGGTTAGATGGAAAAATGTTGATTTGCTGTGGCAACCCCTGAAAAACAGACAAGCTGAAAGGAGAAGGAGAAGCCCTTTGGTTATTCTATTTGTTCATGGTCCATTCTAATACTCAAAAAAATCTACCAACACAAAACTATTTTAATTATTGTGTGTTTCTTTGAAAAAAAACCCTCAATAACAATAACAATGTCAAACTGAGAGTCTGATACTGCAAACCAGTGCTTCTTAAAATGTGGGGTGGATCCCACCAGTGGGGACCTGACATATGGTATGTACCATTGCATGTTTAGATGGTATATCATAGTAGCCTCTACGAGTACTGTATGTGTCGTTCTGTCTTCAGTCCTGTCCTGTTCTCCGTGTTGATCCCTGTTATCAAGCTTGTCTGAGTCCTAAGTTTCTCTGCTCGTCAGTCTCACTCATGCCACCTGGTGTTCTGCCCCTATAATAATCTCTCCCTCATTCAGTCCTTGTTGGAGAATTGTTGTATGCCTGGTTGAGAATTGTGTCTGCCTGTCTCTGGTTACACGTTGCATGAAGTAAGGCCACTATAAATAAACATCCAGAAACAAAGCATTGGCTTTTAGGATCTGAAACTTGGTCAGGTCCACTTCCTGTTTCTGTGGAATGTAACAATGTACTTCTTTTTTATCCAAAAATGTGATCTGTTTCCATTCCCATTAAATATCAGGAAAAAAAAACCCTCCAGAATGTATAACTCATTCATTACATGCTCTCTCCAATTTTTTTCCTTCCAGGTCAGAAGGAAGTAGATTTATCAGCCTCACGTTTCTTGACCTGTTTCCTGAATAAAAAAAACGGCTCCAGTGCACAGCTTACCATGCAACATGCATGCCGAGAATCCATCATGGCTGCATCCTCTGTATTAGATGATCCACTAGCATGTTGGATAAACGGATTCCAGTCTCGGCAAGTGAGAGCAGGTCAGTGTTAATGTACTGTTGGCTCTAACTTGACACATAAAATGTGGAAGAAAAATCACATTCATTTCTTTATTGCATTTTAATGAATGGCCAGAGTGAAAGTTGCTTTATGACCATGTTAACACAGTAATATTGCAAAAAATCCCTTTTTTTCCTGAAGAAACCCAAGCCTAAAATATAATTTTATCTGCTTTCTTTCCTTTTCATGGGACTGTAATGGAATTCCTTTTAAAACGTCTTTCAGTTTTGGAAAATTAAATGAAATATTCAGTTGGTGCTTCACACAAAATGATTTAATCTTGTTAATGGATTTTTTTTTTATATAATTGGTACAATTTTTATAGTGTTAAAAGAGACACTTCTGTAAGTGAAAAGTGAACAATAGAAGCTTTTAAATTTTTTTCTACACCACAGTGATTTACAATGTTTCCCTGCTACATTGTGACATGAACTCTTGTATGTAAATGATAACTTGTAACACATATTACAGGTGTTGCAAGATATAACATCTGCAGATGCCATTTGGGAAACGGCATCAGCGTCTTGTTGACCAAAGTGATCATTTTGACCATTGAGGAAATTATATACAGTGTCTTATCTCTGTATTATACATGAGCTTTTAAAATTTTACACAAAACAAGTATAATAATCTTTTTCTATTCAGACCAACAGCAGCAGATCACACACAGCGAACATAGCAATTTAGTCCCTAGAAACAGATATTGACAGATATTTACTTGATTTTCAGTATCATTGGGATTGAGTGTTTGAACAACATTGAGCGCAATGTCACATATGAGGACAATTTTGACATTTGCCCAAGTCTTGGAGCTTTATCAGAACCTCAGTTCAAAGTTGCACGTGCCTTCAGAGGAGTTTCCCATTCTTGAAATTATTCCATCAGCTGTGACGATGAGACACGTGCTACATTTTTAAGGTGTATTAAAACTAAACTGTTGATCATGATTCATTTGGGAATTCATCATGAGGCTATTTTGAGTACATAATCTAGCAATTGTTCTAGTAGTTTTAAAATCTCAGTCATTTGATTTTTTGGTGCCATATTTCATGCTCTAGGACGCCCCCTATGGCAGGGGTCTCAAAATCAAATAAGCTGAGGGCCCACACCCACACTATCATTTCACCGAAGGGCCGCATCAGCTTTCAGTGTTCAATACAAAAGAAAAAAAGGAATAAAACATACCTTTTACATAGATTCTGTGTAATACAACACTGAACCAGAAGGAGACTGAGGATCAGGGTTTAGAGAACTATAGGATTTACTATAAATGTGGAGAACAAATCTATAAAATATTATTATAAATTAAACTTTCACATCAAGGTGGGGGCCGCAAAAAGGTCAATTTACACGTGAGACGTATGTAATAAATAAAAATTTGCGTCTCTACTTTGCAGGTTTTGCTTATTGTGATAAATGATAATTTATCCTCATATCTGTTTCCGTATTCCTGGGGTAACAGTCTCCACAACTGCCACCCAAATCACTCTGCACCATACCGTGAGCCTTCCTGTGAGTGCTGAGCCCACTGGAAAAATGAGGGACCACTGCAGTCTTATTTGTTGGATTAGAATGTGGGACTTGTCTTTCATCTTTTGGTGGTCACCATTCACTCATGTGTCCGACAGCAGCGCTGACCTACAGCAGCCACAGTAGCGGGTGCGAACCTTCCCATTACACCAGTCATTACAAGACCACAGGCTGTGGAAATAAACAAAACCGCTTCATTCAGATGCCAGTGTGTGCCGAGAGATAAAGACAGGGAGAATCCGCTCTGTTTGTTCACTGATCAATTAAAGTCCATTCCACACTTTCTTTGCGGTTTGGTCTCCAGGAGTTTGAATGCATTGTCTTCATAGTGACCTGTTCCTGTTATGGGACCACCAGAATTGATCACAAAAGAATGCCTGTTGGTTTTCCAGCTGGGAATCTGTACTGTATTGGATGGATATCACTGGGAGCTATTGTTTCAAAGAAGGGAGGTTATCCTGCATCTGCTGCCCGCTGGGACCACTGACACTAATGAGTCCAAAAAAACGCTAATTCATTTAGGTGCTGTTGTAAAGATCTTCTTGTCCATTTCCCCCTGACCTGAAACCGAGAAAAGAGAGAAGTTTGCTGGTTCAAGAGATACTGCTCAACAGCTCCTTCTAAGATAGCAGAAGTAAATGAGAGTAAATACAGAGATGATAAGGCAAAGGGGAACCAATTGCTGGTGGTCCGGTGTGCTGCCTCAGTTTGCTCAACGTTGAACCAATAAGATAATCCAGGGACCGTGTTGTCTCGGACCGCCGCATGCACTGATAGAGCCTTGGACGGATGCTGTGTGGCGTGTGGTCTAAGACCTCATATCAGCGCCTTTGATTTTCAGTTAGATAGCGAGGGCATGCTGATTGTGTGTCATAGTTAAAGATAGGGTTTACAGCACTCTTGTGGACAGGTGTAGGTCTAGGAGGCCAGTCTGGAGTCCCGTGAACTTTGCTCCTTTGTTTACTCTTTGTCTTTGTCTTGGGGAATTCTTTGGAAGAAAAGAAATCTGTGTCAGTATTGCAGAATTATAAACACCAACTGATTTTTTTCTCTCCCCGATCTTATCAAGTGTAATAGCATCATTGTGTAACAGATATTTATTGTAGCAGTTGTATTTTCTGTTGCATTATGTAAAGCAGAGGTGTCCACACCTTTTGTCTTCTGAGCTCATTTTTAAAATGGCCAGGCTGAACTGATCTACCTAGATTGAAAACATTAAATATATTTACCCTTATAAACTAGATAGTTTATTCTCTATATATGTTATACTGTCTGACATAATACCTACATTATTTTCATCTCTAGTTTTTACTACTATTATTTTTTTATGTTATTGCTCAGGATCTACCAGCATTTCTTTGAAGACTTTCCCTTATGGTCACAAAACAATTTTGGCAGTAGAACAGTGTGAATAACAAACAACCTTATCTTGTCACCAACCTTTTTAAAGCTGTTTCTAGGGCACTCCACTTGTTTGATACACACGTACGGGACAATTTTATCATAATAAGTTCTTGGACATACAATAGAGACCACTCCCCTTGCCATCACAACTCCAGACATGTCCAAACTGTTACAAAAAGGGCCGTTGTGGCTGTTGTTTTTTGTTTCAACCAACCATGTGGTTTGACCAACCAATAGGTTGAGATCAGTTGATTAAACCTGGAAACTCAGGTGCTGCTTGGTTGGGACAAAAACCTGCGGCCACAGTGACCTTTTGTAGAACAGTTTGGACATGTTTGACATGTCAGGTGACCCGGGCACCAGGTTGGTGACCCGTTGTACAGAAAGTCCAAAGCTCTCGAGTAAATCCTAATACTGTAATCTTAATAGTTCCTCTAATAAAATATACAGATGTTCCTTGTCATAGTTCGTGCCTCCTGACTTTGCGCAATCCACAATCCGGATGGTGCTTCCGGGGATACCTTTGTGCGGTTGAGTGCACTTGTTAATGAAAACGTTAAGTCTGTTGAGTCTGCCCAGCGTCTAGATTTACACACCTGAGCGTAGGGAAAGGCAAACATGTACCTGTATATGTACAGGGTCAAACCAGGGTATGTAAACTGCTGTGTCCTTAATGCAATGGTGTCAAAACTCATTCACCATTAGGCCACATCGGCAATGCAGTTCCCTTTGAGTTGCAAAATACTTGAATGCAACAACTTATGTCTTAATAAATGCTTCTGGAACGGATTATTTAAAGGAGTCCTTCAGTACTTTATTATAAGGCAATCATTTTTCGACACGTGTCCTAATGCGTCAGGGTCGGCTCTGATTAATGCAAACACAAACACATTGTGTTGGTCCTCAAACATGTTAGGAATTCTCTTCAGCTGCGCTGGTCAATCAAACATTTCTCACCGCCAAAGTCATTTGGAAGATGAAACACATCTTTGTTTACCCTCCTGTCCACGTTTAATTAGCGTCTCCTGTTTTGTTTACTTCATAACCGTCACCTTTTTTATTTTTTTTTCAATAAGACCCTTGGAGAACCTGGAGAACCTTAAGGCAGCAATGCCTAATATGTGTGTGTGTTAGATGGTATGTCACAGTGAAAGGCACCATCTGTTCTGTGTGACAGTAATGCAGTGAGGGCCATTGTGGTAGAAAACATCAGATCCATTCATCACTAATGGGCGGACCAAGCCCACCCCCCCGTCCCCCTCCATGTTGATTATAACACACACATACACACACTGCAGAATACCTGCCGATGTATGCAAACACTTGTAGCAGTTATTCTGGAGAACATGAGTCACAAGTGTGTCAACACCAACGCTCAGCGACGTTCTTGCCCTACGTTTAGGGAAATCTTGAGGATTTATTTGCATGTTCTCCGCCCCTTTCTGAAGTGCCATATGGCCTGGTTTACCTGACGTTCTCAGCGTTAGAATCACAGTTACAACCTTTGGGCACCACCACCCCCACACCCCCCAGTCAACTGCTGCAGGCTGCTGGTAAAATAATCACGTTACAAAGCTGTTTGTTCATTGGGTAAAACCCAGTCATTAAACTGTCAGTTACTGTAAGGCGCTATCACATGTCAGGTTATATCTCTGTGATACAGCCAAACACTGTTACGATGAATTAACTACATTTACGGGTGTCAGTTTGGAACAGGCATAAACACCTCTGCTGTCAGATTTGGTTGAACTTATCAGACACAGTAAGATTTTATCTGCGTTCGGTCTTTGTGTTAACCAACAACAAGACCCAGGTTCATTGGACACCACTGTTATCTGATCAAATACAAGCTGACACTAGCACGGCTACCTCTTAGAGAACATTCTGAAGATTTGAAAGCTAATAGGTGTTTTATTTTTGGCATTTGTAAGCAGTCGTTTTTAATATTATCCATTCATAGTCAATCAGAGAAACATAGTTTTTAGCCGCCAAACTCAGATTGTAGACAAGCTAATGCCAAAAAACACGTTGCAAAGTACACAGGTGAATTTGAGGAAACAGGAAATTGGTGAGTCAGCTATTTTTCCAGAATTCCCAGGCACCATTGCTATGGAAGCACTTGCTAGCTCCAGTCTGGGAGGCTGACACTGTCTTTACTTTTAAGGTTATACTCGAGACCTTCCTTTTTAACAAAGTCCATGGCAGCCTACAGGTCCAGCCATAGACACCATGTGAGACCTATGGCTGGTCCTAGATGTCCTTCTATAGGTTAACAAAACCAAGTGTCTTGTGACACATTGAGTCCTTTCCTGCCTCCTATATCTTTCTCGGTGTTCGATTCCTTTAATTCCTTTCTTCCTTCAGTGCAGTAGACTAACACACTTGGCCCGGGAACCTCGTGTCCCCGTAGTCTCTATTCTCTCCGCGAGGATCCCTTATCCATGAACTGGACTCTGGACTTTGCCTCCAAATTATGGCCCTTCTCCCCCTGGACACTATAGTCAGATTTAAATGGGTCTGTAAAAGACTCCATAGTGTTCTTTTTAAACCATTATGATAAGTAGAATTTGTTTTTCTTTTCTCTTGCAATTGTCTCTCTTCTTGTGTCCCGCCTGTCCGTCCTGGGTGAGGATCCCTTCCACTGTCTGTCACCCTGAGATTTCCTCCTCTTTTTCCCCTGACAGGGTTTTTTTGGAAGTTGTTTCTAAGCCAGTGTGAAGCACTATAAAGGGGTATCTATCTATCTATCTGTATTCACCTGTTACTACCTGCCTTCATATGTTTGTGCCTTGGGATAATGGCTTTTATGATTTTGCACTGTAAACAAATAACAGTTGAAGTTGAGAAAAATCTTTTGGTCCCTTTAGTAAAAAAAGTTATTTGATAAATATGCATTGTTTCTGAGCTTCCTTTTATTGGTTGCAAGTGAGGTTTAAAGGGGCCTCATGCTGGTCTGACCCACACTCAGCATCTGACCTAAAGTTGAATCTATGAATGGTAATGAGTGGTAGAAATGAATGCTGTTTTAGTTTCTCTGCAACATCTGCAAATAACGTGTATCAGTTTTGTAGTAAAGCAATACTACAAGGATGGATTATGGAATTATTGGCAACACACTGAGATCAACCTGCACATGCATTAAATGTATTAACATTCTGACTCTGCTTAATCTTAACCACAAACTAATTCATATGATGAGCATGTTTATCAGAGCAGACTTGGGTTTTGTGTTTTTTTTTTTTTTTCGTGTCTTTGTTTGCTGCACCAAATCCCTCCTACGTTTCTATATTTACCCATCACTGCGGCCCATTCTGATCCACCAGTCTGCAGCCTTTTCAATCAGCGACCGCCTCAACCTGATGTGTTAGATAAACCTCTGCAGACATCATCTCTGTGCAAATGATAAGAATCACTGTTCAAACATTGACATCAGCTGCAAATGCTTTATTTCCCTGCTCTGTTTGACCAGACAGGGCTTTCCTCATGCCACCATCACTAATATTGACTCTTAGAACCTAATCCCTCAATGTCTTGCCTGATCCCAGAGTTCTAAATGCTGCTGTTAAACAACCCATTTATCATATTCTCGGGGACTCAGCGGAGGTGTCTCCTCCGTAACCTTTCATCTCCTTCTCCTTCCTTTCCAGGCCGATCCCTTTGTCCGTGCACAGCTCAATGCTTGTATGCACGTTCAGTTTTTCTTCTTTGGGGTTGGGAAACCGCCTACCATTTCAAATGCTGCCACCACCAGCGCCCGGTCATGCACAGCGTCTTCTAGCGTCTGACTTACAATGAGGTTCATTCTCTTTACTGGTTGCACTCTTTATGCACGGGATGTTTATGTGTTCTCCCTCCATACACTAAGTCAACACCCGCTTTGTACATTATAATCAAATGAGGCCCAGTCTCTGCACCAGTACAACATATAAACACAAAATAAAATCATAGCAGTGGCCTTCATTCTGTGGACATGACCTTCAAATTTGGCCGAATTGGTAAGACCTTTAACCAATTTCAGTTCTGAAGCATGACTTATTCTTCACAGTTAAAGTTAAAAGTTAAATCAGTTAAAAATTATTCTATCAACGTTGTATTTACAACCTACGGAAAAGATACAGTTTTTTCTCATATTTTTCCCATTTAAAATGACTAAAATCAAATTATTCATTACAGACCACAGAAATACACTCTAAAGTCATTAAATTAAAAACAGACAAGGTTGTCATTTGTCGTACTTCCCAATTTATTTGTCTTCTCTTGTTTAATAGCTAGATCAGACCTGGGCAAAGTAAGGCTCGGGGGCCAGATGTGGCCTTTGGGACTTCTTAATCTGTCCTGCCCAACATGTATTTGTATTATTAACTTATCATTATCATTCTTCTTTTTTCCAGCATTTAGACGGTGATGGCTAAATTTAGCATTTTAGCCTTTATTCATTACTTTTACATCGTCATTCATCTTAGCTCATACAACTGCTTAATCAATCTGCTTCTGACTCATTCCCTGTGTTAAATTCTACTATCCAATGTGGCCCAATGCCGCCCCCTATCACATCAACAGCTTTAACTTCCATACTAATGATGGGATATTCTAATTGCAAAGATGACATAATCTTTCAATGGTGGCAGTGGTGGCCTGGTGGTAAAGGAAGCAGACTTGGGTCTGCAAGTCTACCAGTTCTAAACCACCCACAGGAGGGCTTACAGTATGGAGCAGTGCTATTTGGGTGGCAGTCGTGGAGACTGCTGCCCTTAAGACCCAGTAATGGATAAGAGGATGAAGATGAATGATGATACATTACACATATTCTATATTTCTAATTTGTTGTGGGCTCATGTAAATAAATAGTTTTATGGCAATTTTAGAAGTAAGTGACACAGACTCTGGGCACCTAGGATATTTTACTACAGTGCTTCCCAATCTTTTTCTGTTAGGGCCCCCCTTAGCAAGAAGAAAACAATTCGCGCCGCCACCCCACCACCCACTCTTCGCTGCAACTATAAATAACAGCATTTGTCTATAAAATAGTGAAATATTTACACCTCTGCATAACATCGTATCCTTGTTAACATAAAGAAACAAAAAAGAGATATAGTTCAACTTACAAGGATATGCAATTACACTTTATTGTAGAATGGTGAAAAAAAAAGCATCTACCTCAGGGTCACACGTGCCCCCTCAGCATCACACCGCGCCCCCCCCAGGTGACCTGCCCCACACTTTGAAAACCCCTGTTTTACTACATTGATGTGGTGTCGTCCCCAGTTTAAAGTATAATTAAATAGAGTATTTCTTACTGTGTTGCTGAAGAATATAATATTGATCTCCTTGGAGATATAGTTCAACTTACAAGGATGTGCAATTACACTTTATTGTAGAATGGTGAAAAAAAAAAGCATCTACCCCAGGGTCACACGCGCCCCCTCAGCATCACACCGCGCCCCCCCCAGGGGGCCTGCCCCACACTTTGAAAACCCCTGTTTTACTACATTGATGTGGTGTCGTCCCCAGTTTAAAGTATAATTAAATAGAGTATTTCTTACTGTGTTGCTGAAGAATATAATATTGATTTCCTTGACCAATACTGTATCTTGTTGTATTTACTGATAGGGAAATTAATTTTAACTACTGCAGACTGCTTTTCTTTCTTTCAGCTGATCTTGATGGTTTTACCGTTATCAGAATGATACTAATTGACAGCATTGGATCGAGCCAATCTAGATTATTGCGTCCTCTGTAGGACGCAATTAGATAGACAGCCTATGTTTTTTTTTTTTTTAGAACCTCAAGTGAGCAGTTGCTCTGTGTTCAGTTTGCTCATAACGCTGTATACATTCTAAACTATAAATACACACATAGGACTCAAGGGGACAACATTGGATTGAGTCTTTATACGTAGGTCAACCGTACAGTTTAATACTTCCTGTTAAACCCTCTGTCGTCTCTCTTTCTCTCTTTTTGCACCACCGAGAATATTTCCTCTTATTCTTTTTTTTTTTTTCCCTCCCACTGTGCATTGAAATATATTCAGGAACATTCGACTGTTAACTTATCATTGCTGACTGAAGCAGAGCAGATTATTTTCAGCTTTAGCAGAAGTGTAAAAAGTAAAAAAGAAGCAGCATAAACTCCTTTTTCATGCTTGCGGAGCATTGTTGTCACTTGCAGTTTTACAAATTGCTCCTTACATCTTTTAATGGTTCTCCTCTTCTCGGTCTGTTGTTAGCAGGTTTAATTCTCCTCTCTCTTCATCACTCTCCTTCAGTCTCTGACCCGCCCTCACTCCTCCCTGCCTCCGCCTTCCTCTTATTTACTGGGTTGCTGCTGTGCCTCATCCTCTGTATAGGGCCCCACTTTGCATTTCTCTGCCTATCAGAGGTCCAGTGTGTGTGTGTGTGTGTGTGTGTGTGTGTGTGTGTGTGAGACTATATGTATAGCAGCCCCCCCACACACACACCCCTACTCACTCCCCTTCTCCGGCTAACTGAAAGCGCAGAGACAGCGTCCCTCTCCTTTAGCCTGGAGGATAAGTCTACTATCATGCTAATGTCCATGTTCTGAGACTAAAAGGTCTTTTTACGCTGGAGTTTTTCATTCCTCTTGCCTCACTAAAGGGTTTAGTGCCAGGACCCTTTCTCTCTTTCCTAAACTTTTAAACAGGATAAATATTTCTGTGATTCCTCCACCTGGACGACAGTTTTAGGACAGCTTTCTTTTATGTTTTCCAGAGATTCACAAGGAAATACCCAAAGGATGTGCCTTATTTATAAATATATATGACTATTTTATAGTTGAAAACGTTGCTTTGCTTTATATACATACTGTATATACATTCTTTATGAAGACGGGCCAAAAAGACGGTTTCTACCAGTAGATTTTAACGAGAATACCAACTGTTCAGAGTAGTTGAGACTGTTGAAGAGAGATGAAGCATAGAGTGGGAGGCAGGATGGAACAACTGGAGAAATGTCTCAGCAATGATCTGTGATAGAAGAGAGTCAGCTAAGGTGAAGGGAAAGGTTTACAGGACAAGTTTGAAACCAGCCATGATGGATGGATTAGAGTCACTAGGAATAGGCAGAAGACAGGAGACAGAGCTGGAGGTGGAGGAGTTAAAGATGCTGAGGTTCTCTGTAGGAGAGACAAGGACAGACAGGATCAGGAATGAGGTGATTAGAGGGACAACAGGAAGGTTTGGAGGAAAAGCCAGAGAAGACTGATTTTGGCAGTTTGGACTTGTTAAGAGAAGGGACAGTAGATACATTGGTAGAAGAATGATCCAAGAGATGGAGCTACCAGGTAGGAGACAAAAAGGAGATTGGTGGATGCAGTGAGGAAGGACATGGAGGTAGTTGGAGTCAGAGTAGAAAATACAGAGATGGAAAATGTTGATAGCTTTAACACCTAAAAAAAGAGACTCGAAGGAGAATAAGAAGGAGAGTGGACAGTACACTGTACTACTACTACACTGTATTTTAGATACATTTTATCAACAAATACAGTGCACAGATATATACTACTTTATAGTACTACAGTTTTTGGTATGTATAAGTTTTAATTTTCTGGGGTATATTTGGCATCTGACTATAACTAACAAAAGGCGAAAGGATGAGTAAAAGTACGACTTATATTCAGGAAATATACTATAGTAAGCAGATGACAAACAGTTACCTCCGGGAGAAGTGGGGTCTCAGAGATAATGCCCATTGCCAATGTTGGGACCCACCGCAGACTGCAATGCATGTTATAACCAGCTGCCCCATATACCGGCCACAAAACAGAAAACTTGGGTTAATTCACGTAGACAGAGACAAACTGGATTGGCTTGCTACAGTTGAGATGGAGGTCGAGGGCAGGGGTGTCAAACTCGTCCCCAAAGGGATGCTGTGGTTGCAGGTTTATCTAAAGCACACCTACTGACCAATCGACTGTCTGAAGACTAGGATCAGTTAATTAAGAGCCAAGTCAGATGTTTTGCTAGTTGGTTGAAACAAAAAAAAAACCTGCAGCCACTGCGGCTGTCTGTGGATCCAGTTTGACACCCCTGGTCTAAGGACATGTGAAAGAGGAAAGGTAGAACATATATTTAACCGTTTCAGCTTAGGTAGATCATTTTACCTTTGTCATACAAATTTGCAGATCAAAAAAAATGCAAACAAAGCCCAGGTGTCATGTAAATGTAAAATCCATATGATTGCCTGGCCTGCATGCGGTCTACATCTGTCTCCAACAGAAAATGTCTAGGAATACGGTTAAGTAATAGGACAGAAATTAACCAACCAGAGGACACAGCAGAATCCAAAACTAGGAGTTTAGATTCTTTGAATTTTGGGTCAGGGTAAAAATACTAGCCTGGGCAGATCAGCAACAGTTCTACCTTTCTGGATTATTGTTCCAATAAACATTTTGACTGAAGTGATTTTTCTTTTCCCCTCGGCATCAGAGCTGCTTGGCTGGCAATTAATCAAATGATCCCCATTTATAGTCTTTAGCTTGAATTATGAGAGGATTGATCTTGGAAAAAAAAGTGCAATAATAATTACGATAATAATATTTTTGATTTATGAACATGTCCTTTTGGCACCACATTCAGAAATAAAAGAAAGTATTTTTAAATATGTATCAAATGTTAAAACTGCTTCGCTCATCAGAGTTCTTGATGTATTGCAATTAACGTGTCAGCATTAGTAGGAGGAGACGCAACAGGTTATCCCAGGACTCCAAGTCGCTAGGCAGACTTCATATACATTGAACGCTTAAGGGTTTTCTTGTAATTTTTTTTTTTCGTGTAAATCTTTTTTTCACAGACCAAAAGTACACAAAAACAAAACTCAAATATATCTATTTGTATTTAATCCTTTTAGGGATATATACTGTGTTGGAGGATCTGATCTGATATGACCATAGCGTGACCCGGTTTAGGCCCCTAGGCCTGAGTTTCAGACGTGGTGTATAGTACCAGCAATGTATCATTTTGAGATTTTTTTCATGAAAAAAATCCAATTACAAAAATATATGGCATATGGCAATATATGGCAAGTAAGATGCTTCCTTGAAGATGGGTAGTAGAGGCCTAGTGGTCAAGGAACCGGAATTGGGTCCAAAGAGTTCCAGGTTCCAATTCCCCAGCGACACTGAGCATGGTACCATCCCCGCTCACTGCTTTTCCCTGGGCTCTCAAAGCTGCTAGTAATGGGTTAAATGCAGAGGACACATTTTGTGGTGTTTGTCCCACTAAAAAGGAATTTGCTGTCTTCAAATTCTGATAACTGCCCCAATAATAATTAAATATAAAATGTCCCTCAGCGACTAAAGAATTCTCTCTAGTCTATCTGTTTCTCAATTTTGAGACATTAATTTAGAATGCTAGCATATACTTGTATATATGTATATAATACTAGCATATACAGTATGCTACCATATATATATATACAGTATACACACACACACACACACACATATATCCATATATACAAACACATACATGTACATATATACATACACACACACACACACACATATAAATATATATTTATATATATACATATGTCACATCTTACAATAAATTGTTAACAGCTTTGTTTTGACAAAATCAAATACTTATATACAACATGGATTGACACCTTGGTCTAGACCATTGGTCAAGATGTCAAGACAGGTCTCAGGGACTGCAGTCTCCACGACTGTCAAATCACACTGCTCCATATTGTCAGCCTTCCTGTGGTTGGTGAGTTCACTGGAAGTTATGAGGGTCTGGATGCCACTATGAGCAGAGCACCTCAGTGGCAACCTGGCCCTATGGACCCAAGTCTGCTTCTCCAACTGCCAGGACACCACTGCTGTCTTTAATAATTTTTGGTATTATAAAATTGCGGACCATAACTAATGTGTTGTGATTTTGTCCAAAGGGATCATACATATTGTTTCTTTTTTTCTTTTTAATCAACTGTAAATTGTTATGGCTCAAACATGCTAAATTCCCAGTAATCCTAAAATCAGGGAGCTGTTCTGCTCTTGTGACTGCTTTGTGTATATGTACACTGTACTTTACCTCGGTTCTTGTAATCGTTTGGCAGTTGGGGCCATTAACTTGTGCGGAACGTGACGGACAAGTCTGCTCACGCCAGAGCACTTTGGAGTAAGAGACGCCTGGGGCCAGTTTTCATTTGACTCTTCAAGCATGTGTGTCAGTCAGTGTCATTATTCTAGGATAACATCCAGCTTCAAAAAGAAAAAAAAACAAAAAAAACCCTCCAATTTCTTTATACTGAATAAGCTGTTTGAAGTATACGCAATTCTTCTAGCGTTGTATGGCATGAGTAATATTCACTACATATTCCATCATGTATAATAAAAGGAATTCTTTCTTATGTATGGAAAAATGTCCTCATTCTCTTCCCTTCATTTTCTCACAGATAAATATTCACCTGTCGATGGCAGGAGGACGAAGTCCAAACACTGTGACAGCTCTGTCAGGCGTAAACAAGGCCCCAGGCTGGCTGTTCTGTTGCTGGATACTACAACCACAATAACAAAGGGTGTTTATGCTCCGCAGACATTCATAACTGTCAGCTCAACATGCCAGAATACATACTTATTTCAGTGGACTCATCAAGATTGATTATACACAATCGATTGCAGTTTTTCATAGAAGGTTCAGCCAATGATGGATCATTTTTCTGTACCTGTCAGGAGGTTGAGAAGGTCACAGACCAGAAACATCATCACAAGTTGACGCTTAGTAGTGATCCTAGACTCATGAGTTTTGGTTCTACAATGTAACACGATTTTCCAAGTAAGTCTGTGATCACGCACTCTACATCAGAAACTACTCCTAAAAGTTTAGGGTCAATTTTTAAAAAGAAAAGCACTGTTTTTTTTTCAATGAAGTGTCCTAATATAGTAACTAACTAGAAATGCATTCTATCCATTGCTGAAGTGGTAAATGACTTTTCTAGTTGTAAATGTCTGGTTTTGGTGCAATATGTACATTGTGTATAGAGGCCCATATCCGGCAACCATCACGTCAGTGTTCTAATTGTTCAATGTGTTTGCTCATTGAGTCAGATGGATGATGGATGATGAGAAGCTCCTTGTTTTCCAATGTTGTAATAGATACAAATAGAGGATCTATCAGGATTTTTAGTGTGGTCGGCAGGAAGTAGTGAGAAGGACCCAAATGTAGGAGCAAAAAATCACCTGCAAAAAGCGCAGCGGAATACACAGCATGGACTTCTTAACAGAAGTTCTCTACTGGATTTCAAAATTGACTGACAGACAGCAAACAGCTAACATCGAACAACGATCTGACAAGACTGGAGAAGAGGGGTATATATACTCAAGGCACCAGGTGACAAGAGTGAGACTAATGACAGAGACACAGGTGAGTGTGATCACCAAGACAGACAGACCTGACAGGATTCTTTGACAGAAGTTTGAAGAAAAATGTCAAAGTCTTGACCATATTCTCTGTTTATTTTACAACTCATCAGGGTAAATAAAAGTGTGATCATTGTGTGATTGTATCTCCAAACTTTGAATGCTAGCATATGCCAGTCACCTTCACTAACAGTGGTTACATCATAACCTAGGACAGGGATGTTAGACTCCGTTCCACTGGGTTGCCATATTATTAATGCAGTCACCTTTGTTTTGATGAAGGGTCATTTGTATAAATCAAACTCTTGCAACACACATAATAAAAGTGTCTGAAATTGTTTATTATATATTAAAATCACAAATATTGTTTTTCTTCTTCTCCTCCTTATCCCTTTTTTCAGGGGTTGCAACAGCGAGTCAAAAATTCCCATCTCACCCTGTCCTCTGTCTCCTCATCTCAAACTCCAACTACCTCTATGCCCTCTCTCATTGCATCCATAAATCTCCTCCTTGGCCTTCCTCTTCATCTTTTACCTGGTCACTCCATCTCTAGCATTCTCCATCCATCCGTCCATCCATCTTTATCCCCTTATCCGGAGCCGGGTAGCGGGGGCAACATTCGGAGGAGGGATACCCAGACTTCCCTCTCCCAAGACACTTCCTCCAGCTCGTCTGGGGGGATCCCAAGGCGTTCCCAGGCCAGCCGGGCAACATAGTCGCTCCAGTGTGTCCTAGGTCTTCCTCTGGGTCTCCCCCCAGTGGGACATGACCCAAGCACCTCCCGTGGGAGGCATCAAGGGGGCATCCGATGTAGATGCCCAAGCATCTATGTAAAGGAGCAATGGCTCTGCTCCGAGCTCCTCCCGGGTGACAGAGCTCCTCACCCTATCTCTACCGCTTGTATCCAGGATCCCGTTTATTCGGTCATGACCCATTTTCTACCAATATAATCACTGTTCCTCCTCTGAACATGTCCAAACCATCTCAATATGTCTTCTCTAGCTATTTCTCCAAACCTTCCTGTCTGCGTTGTCCCCCTGATTACATCGTTCCTGATCCTGTCCATCGTTGTCTCTCCTAAAGAGAATCTCAGCATCTTTAACTCCTCTACTTCCAGCTCTGCCTCATGTCTTGACCTATTCCTAGTGTCTAATCCATACACCACAAATCACAAATATTGTTTATTGCTCTGTAATGGACTTGCATTTTACTTGGGACTTGGCATTTAGCACCAGAGCATCAGGAGAGTCTGACTTACACTAGGGAGCGATACTAAAGAGCTAAAAGTTCCCAAAAAAAACCCCACAAATCAAAGAAATGTACAAATCCGATGTGTAGCATACAAGTGGATAGTGTAAACAAAGCTTTCCTCCTTGTATTAACATGAACAACCAGGTTCTTTATTAATCTCATAAGTGAGTAGGCAACAAAGAATGTGGTTGCAACTCATAAAAACTATTAGGTATATGTCATACCTTAGGGAATCTAACGTGAGATTAGACGTTCTAAGTCTCTAAACTATCGAGTCGCATTCACCCCTCAACAACATATTTGTTGACATGATATTTACTTTTATCATCTGTATTCCCGACACTGGATAAACATCTGTATGACCCACGCTGATGGGTTTACAATCAAGTCATGATCCAAAACCCGAAACTGCAACCAAGACTGTGACTGTGACGATGCTTCAACTAACAAGGTCAGGCCTGTTTGGTTCTTCTCCTCAGGTGTTGCAGGATCTTCTTCTGTGTATCACCTATATGGAGCTGTAGCCAAACATAAGGCGTTATATATAAAACAGCTGAGTTGCCTATTGTGGATTATACTGTATACCTGCTGTTTTGTGTGAGTTGGAGGCTTCACGTGTTTCAGAGGAGGCAGATCATAACAGAGCAGGCTGCACTGAATGACTAGAAAACATCAGTGATGTCATCAGTTACTAGAAATCTGCACATCAGTGTTAAAGGCACAAAATTACTGCAAAAAAAGGAGGAGCTTTGAGAAAGTAGCTATGGTGGTGAAAGGGTGTTACTACAGTGACGGCATTTTTATTCATGTTGACCTGAAAATGATGCAAACACAGCTGCCTAATGACATCTAAAATCAATAATAAGGCAACTGAGGTCAGAAAATTAGTTTGCGATCAATTTCAAATTGAAAATACTATTAAAAATATAAGCAAGACTTTATTCCAGAGATAAACCTATTCAAGAGAATAAATAAATGCCATTACTACTTAGCTCGAGGTAAGTAGGTAACAGAAATTGTGAAATGTTAGACCACAGCACACTCTTTCTTTGTTTCTTTTTTTTCCCGTTCGGCTTGTCCCCTTTTTTCAGTGGTTAGTTCCATCTCACCCTGTCGTCTGTATCTTCAACTCAACCCTCATGAATCTCCTCTTTGTCTCCTATCTGATCGCACCGTCTCTAGGATCATTCTTCTACCAATGTATCCACTGTCCCTCCTTCCTGTCTGTGTTGTCCCTCTAATCACCTCATTCCTGATCCTGTCCATCCTTGTCTCTCCTAAAGAAAATCTCAACATCTTAAACTCCTCCACCTCCAGTTCTGTCTACTGTTTCCGGTTTTGCCTTCTGTTTACTACAGCACACTCTTTAACAACATTTTAAAAACATGCAATTACTTCAATGTATTATTGAATATGTCCTAAAGTTTAATCATTTTATTGCCATTTTCTCAGTAGCAGCATGACAAAAGTGGTGCAATCACAGGAATTGTTGAGCATGTGTCCTGTCCTGTCTGTTCTGACAGGCGAAAATCACATACTTGTCCCGATGTCTCAAGTGACAGGGAACGTTGTTTCCATCCCTAACTATGCACTAATCCAGATTTACATAACAGTGTTAGACAGTGGGCAGTCCCCCAGCCGTGACATAACTGTGATTGAAAGCTCACCTGCAGGGGAAACGTCCAGGTATGCACTGGACTCTTACTGGGGGATTCCAGGGGACATTGGTAAACAAAGCAGGGCTATTATAGGAGGGGAAACAATGATGGTAAACCAAAAACCAAGAGAAATTCTAACAATAAATAAAAATAAAAATTAAAAAAAATGATGTTTTGGTCTGTTTGGATGTTGGAGCAAATTATTTTCTTCCAGGCAGACATAGCTTTGGGCCCCGTGATCCCTGACACCTACTTACAGGTCATTAAGTCTTACACGTCAATTTTCAAGACAGCTTGAAAAGTGAACAGACATGACGGTGCTGACATGCTACTTTGTACATACGACTATTTGCTTTTCTATGTTTTTCCCATTTTGTTTGTCCCTTTTTCAACGGTTGCCAACACGAATCATCGTTTTCCATCCCCCACGGTTCTCTGTATCTACTGTAACTCCAACTACCTCCATGTCCTCCCTTGTTCATCCATCAATCTCCTCTTTGTCTCCTACCTGGTAGCTCCATCTCAAGGACAATTCTTCCACCAATGTATCCACTGTCCCTCCTCTGAATATGTCCAAACCATCTTGATTTGGCTTCTCTAGGTTTTACTCTGAACCTTCCTGTCAGTGTTTGAGTATGTTTGTAATGTACACATATCCTAACCTACATGTGTGTCTATACATAATATATATATGACTTGACTCATGATGTAAACATAATAAAAAAGCCAAACATATATTTTCCTATCATATATTGTCAGTATACAATCCGTACTAAGTTACCTTGTCATTATGTTATTATGCATTCTTATGTGGAATTTCGCCAGACTTGGGCCCCACAAGGTTCCAGGTTCTAATCCACCAGCTGCCAGGTTGCCACTGAGGTAGCACCATCCCGACCCACATAACTTCCAGTGGGCTCAGCACCCACACGGAGGCTCACAGTATGTAGCAGTGTGATTTGTGTGACGGTCATGGAGAGTGCTGCCCCTGAGACCTCGTAACGGATAAGACGATGGAAATGAATGTAGAATGTATGTGTAACAGATATGTTACTCATCAGCATAGGTTGTGACTGGGATAAAAAAAAATACTTCACAGCTAAACAGCATCTTTAATGGTATTTTTAGACCAGCCCATAGACTGATAGATCTCTCAGCAAATAATCAGTAAGAGCTTTTGACAAAACTCTGATGTCTATGCTGGAGGACAGCACTGGAAGACGCTGTCTCTGATTTCATGACAACGTTCATTTAACTGAAATATTTGTGGGGATTCATAAAAGCACAATCATGTCAAATTAGAGATAACATAGTTTCACGAAAGCAATCAAAGAGTCTGGAGAGCGTGCTCTGTTGAGTTAAGCTTATTTTGGAAGAACCCTTTCTGAGTTGCTCCCTAAGGAATAGATCTGCTGCTCCTCTCTATTTTAGAGTGTTCTTAAGCCCCAGAGAAGGGGAGACTCTAATAGTTTTTGCCTGCCTTGCATTCTGCAAGGTTGCACGAAAAAAAAAAGTATGACTTTTGGAAACATTTAGTCTTTGAAATGTTTTCTCTTTTTTTTTCGCGCAACTTTCAAAAGCGGCTGATGGCGGGGGCGGGGGAGTTGGTGCGGGACGGTCCTCCGTGACCCTCTCTAGGAAATGACCAGCGGACCTCGCAAAAAACATCACGGACAGATATCGAGCTAAACTGTCGCAGCAGCGGGATATAAAGCACACATTGTTCTTTATCTCAACCATCAGCGACAAACATGACCCAGGCATGAACGGGTCATTAACAGGTCAAGGCCTGGACACGGAAAACATGCTGAAAAGCAAAAAATCTGGGAGTAGAAAAATTGGATTGCAGGCAAACTTTATTTTGACTTCTACCTTTCATATAAACACCACTGTTTCTTTCTGACATTAGACTGTTCCACTCTGGGTTTCCCCCAGTGCAGATTTTGATACCAAGCCAATGTCAGTTGGTTTAAAGAGCCACTCCTTCGGAACAGAGTTTTTATTACAATTGAATAGGCAAATGATGTAGAAGTGGGAGAAATCCCACTATACGTGGTATATAAGGTAACAATCCAGGCTGGTTAGTATTTTCTTAAAGGGTTTGATTGCAGTCTACCAGATATGAATCATCGGAAGATAACGAGGTTGTGAGCAAACTGTAAGAAAAGGCAGTTTTCAAGACAGTTACACAAACACACACACACATCAGTTTCTTGTGTCATCCCTCAGGTCAGGTCTCCAACCACCGTCAACCGCTGTGTCTGAACTTCAGGGGAATTCCTTGGCTGCTGTTGACACATAAATGTTGTTAGTTGGAGATCCAACCATCACGTCTTGACACCGAATATATATTATAGTGTATTTGCAAAATATTCTTATGATGACAATAATAACCCACTGGCTTCTTGTGTTTCTAGTACTCGCACAAAAAAGAAACGGTAAGTACCCTACTACTGATTTCTCTCCGAGCCCCTGATATTTGGGCATCAATAGTTTGTCCAATTTTTTTTTTTTTTATCTTTGCCACATTTCACACACCCACGAGACCCTCCGACCTTCCTTTCTTTTGGCCAGTGTCTTTAGGGCCTCATGCTAACGTAGGCCTTCATTAAATGTCAATTATACACCAGAGGCCACATGGTGGAAGGAGGGGGACACAATGATTTGTGACCCCAAAAGGTCTTCATTCTTATGGCCATTCAGCTCTTGTTGGTGAACAGTCTGTCTCCTCTTCACTCTGAAAGGATTCTGACTGGGACCAGTGAAATAGATGTACATTAAGTATATATATATATATATATATATATATATATATATATATATATATATATATATATATATATATATATATATATATATATATATTTACAGGCAATTGTGTAAGACGCTTACAAGTTTAATATTGTCATTTCTGAGGCCAGGATAACAACACGATAGCCGTGTTTCCCTGATTGAGTTTGGAGCATGGGAATATTAAGGTCCCACATCTGTGCACTCTGTGCTCTCCCTGGCGTTTTGCTTTGCAAGGGACTCCTACTGTGAAGAGGACCCGGCCAGATGGTGTGTATTGGTGTGTGCGTTTAGGAGGAGGTGGGTGGGTGAGGGGGGGCAAACCACATGTTGTCATTTTTCCTTTCCGACAAGCTTTGCAGTGTGGAAATGTCTCTAAATAAACCTGTGGCAGTGACTGGAGTAGAGGCCTGGACAGTAAACACAGATACAACAAACACTTCAGCCTCTCTGTTATTTTGGCTGATGATTATATTTGTCTCCACTTTCATATTATTTACCTTATGTAAATCCATTGTATTCTTTTTCAATTATATTAAATGTGAAGGACTAGTCATTTGTAGTGAAGGAAAACAGTCAGTTAATAAAGGGAAAAATAAACAGAGAAACACTGAAGGCCCTTATTGAGTGCAAAAACAGGGGTGTTCACAAGGCAAGTCCTCGCAATTGACATGGGCTGCCACAGGAGGCACTGGTAAGTATGTTGTTGCAACTCACATTACATATGGACCACATTACATATGTGGTCCAGGGCTTTGAACAGTTTCTAGGAACGAAAACGAAAACCAGAATCATAAGATTTTGTTCGGGATTAGATATGTGTATTTTAAAATAATGGTAACTGGGTTAAGATGGGTTTTATTTTGTTCTTGTCATGTGTAGCCTACACTCAAAGTCATTTGTCACTTAAAAACACTATATGTTAGCCAGGGCTTTGGACCAGAATTTTTGGCCAATCGGTTCAAAACAGAGACGGTATTTTAACGGTTCTAGTTTAGGGTCCCACCATGAGGGTGACTTTTCTCAAGCTGGTAGAACCAAATATATTGTTCCTCTGTTCCAAGAAAAAATGCCAAAAGTCTCCAGTTTTGTTCCTTGAACCGATCCGAAGCCCTGATATGGCTCCTCTGGAGCACCGACCCAGCCCGACAGAAGCCTGAATGTTGTCACCGTGAGGACAAATGATTAAACCCTAGAGACAATGAAAGACAGTTTTACTCAAAAACCTTTAGGTATGGTAGATTTCGCTACATGACTCCTCCTTCACCTCCTTAGTACATTGCAATTTTTCTAACATACCAGTCTCGCAAGAGCTATAAATTGCTGTATATATTGCTATATAGGTTATAGCAATATATACAAGATGTGTTACTATATCTTATTTTGTTTTTATTTCCAATTCTTCATTATTTTTGTGATGAACAAAAATGTGACCCCAAAAAACATAAAAAATAAAGCACGAAACCTGGAAGACACTGCTTGTAGGACATTGAACACAGCATCCAATCCAGCTCTTCTGTCCCCCACTTTGATCACCCTCATCATTTTAGTATCTCTCAGCATCTTCTCTTGTTGCTCCAACACTCGTTCACTTTATTCTGAGCCATCAAATAGTTTGTTGATCTAAAGTTTGTGCTCTTGTGTTTTTATTAAAGTTTACCCTAACAGACGACAGTTAACAGCCTTTATTTTTCCTTACAATAGTCCGCTCTCCTGTGCCAAAAACTTCTTTAATATGTGGTCTGTCTATCATGGTCAGGACGTACTATTAGGGGTTGCCCCATAGGTAGATCGAGATCTACCAGTAGATCTCCAAAGGAGTGCTGGTGGATCCTGAGCAATAACATAGTATAACGCATAATTCAATAACATAGTAATTGGATTAAAGATGTAATTTTATTTCAAGATCACTGGGCTAAAGTGAGAATTATATAGATATTGAATCAGACAGTTTAACATATGTTATATGTGAATGTAGAGAGTAAGACAGTTTATATTGGTTTTCAATCTAGGTAGATCACTTCAGCCTGGTCATTTAAAAGAAGCTCAGAAGACAAAAAAGTGTGGACACCCCCTGCTTTATATTGTTCACTCTCACCTCGGTGCCAGGACATTCTAACATAAGTAGAGGCTGTCTCATATTTTTATCGTCAACTGTTAAATAAGTGTGTGGGGAAGGGCAATACAGTCTCCAGGGGGGTAATAACAGTGTGGGGCAGGTGAGGGACACACAGGATCAATCTGTACAAAGCCAAGAGGCAAACTGAAAGTCCGGTGAAACAAGTCAGGACAGTCAGTACACCCAAGACACCAGAGAACGTATCAGAATTAATGTAACTGCCACAGAAGGAAGGGGAACCACAGGTAAGATAATAGCAAGACACAATAGGGGGGGAGGTTTGCAGTCAGCGGACAGGAAGTAGAGTTGCTCTCATACACAGTTGATGCACATGTTGTAATTGACACACACTGCGGGAGCTGAAGACACCAACTCAATGCCAAGCGTGTTTGAGCCCGGCTTCAACCGCAGGTCAGACTCTTGGGTGGTGTCAGAGCAGCCTCACTGAGCACAGGGCAGCAAGTCAGCCACAGGCTGTCAAGTTGACTGACACACGTCAAATGAGCTGTGGAAGACCTGGACTCCACTGAAGAAAGACTGGGTGTATTCTTCTTCTCCTTTTGGCTTGTCCCTTTTTTAGGGAATGCCAAAAAAGAAATTTGCAAATTCCAAACTACTCTATAACCTGTGGGGGCAGTGGTGGCTTAGTGGTCAAGGAAACAGACTTGGGACTGGAAGGTTTGGGTTCGAATCCACCAGCTGCCAGTTTCCTTCCTTGAGACAATACATGGTCCCAACCAGGTCTGGGAAATTATTTTGACTAACTGGCCAGAAGCTAAATGCTTTTAGCTTCTTCTACATCAGTGCTTACCAATCTTCTGTTACACCTCTCCTTAGCAAGAAGAAAATAATTGATCTGCCTCCAACTACCTCCATGTCCTCCCTCACTGCATCCATCAATCTCCTCTTTGTCTCCTAACAGGTAGCTCCATCTCTAGGATCATTCTTCTACCAATATAACCACCTCTGGTTTTTTTTTTATCTCCAACCCTTCCTGTCGGTGTTGTCCCTCTAATCCCCTCATTCCTGATCCTGTCCATCCTTGTCTCTCCTAAAGGGAACCTCAGCATCTTTAACTCCTCCACCTCCAGCTCTACCTCCTGTCCTCTTGCCTATTCCTAGTGTCTCGAACCCATCCATCATGGCTGGTCTCACAACTGTCCTGTAATCCTCTCCCCTCCCAATGAGTATGATGATAAAAATGAATTAACACTATTATTAATGATATTCTGATTTATTTATTTTACACACCTCATTGACATCCTGTGGAAAACATGTCTGGAATGCAACTGGTTTGTGTTGCAGTAATGGTTGTGGACCACTGATATAGTCAAGCATTTGCACAAACAGAGAAGTTGGAAATGATTGTGTCAATTTGTCTTTTGTTGTCTCATTTTTCCCCCGTGCTAAGCCCCAAATATGTGCACAATGCTTCTCAAGGAGAGTAAAGCACAGAGAAGTGAATTTAATTTCTGCCAGAGTCGACTGTATACAGATTGGAGCACCTCTATCACAGGAAGGATATACCACTGGGATTTAGTTTTCCTCTTTTTTTGGCGGAGAAACTTCCTGGGGCACATGCAAACTCGTGGCACAGCAGTTTTATCTTTTCCCCTTCTTTCCAGGGAAGCTCTCGCAGATTACTAATGCATCTCCCTGTCAGCCAGCGCTGAAAATAGGAGAGCACCGACCCATTTAATCACACTTGGACTGACCCCTAACTGAGGTGAGAGCAAACGTTTGGTCAGAAGCTACGGCAACCGCACGGATCACACAGACCCTGTGATCTTGTGTCGCTAAACAGAAGGACAGGGACGTTTCAGGTAACATCTGACTTCAGGGTAAGGTGATTGTCCAGATCAAGGGGTCATGGTATGGTACGTTAGGACACTTTCCCACCCTTGTTGATCTTCCCTAAGTAAAATTCAGACATCTTGGTTTGTTTGCCCCACTAACCGCTATGTCGTCTTCATTGAGGCAGGACAGAAGTGACAGAGGGGAGATTGTCGTGGGAGACTGATGGTTAAGTTCAGCGGGATCGTTGACCCACGTCCACCCTCTGTATCTTTCTCTCTGTCCTCCTTGGTGCCCCCTGCTCATCACCTCTGCTCCTCTGGCCCCCGATGTCCACCCCTTGTGTGCTCCCTGTCCACCCACTGCACCCCCGCCATTGAGCCCTGGGGTCAACGCAACAGCAGCGAAGGTGAAAATGCACTGCTTTCTCGGCCTGTTTATTCAAGGCTGCCATTATGCGCCCTGTGATCCTGCCAAGTTCAGCTCCAAGACAAACTCCACCCCTCCTCCTTCCACTCTCGCTCTCCCTGGAGAGTTGCACCCCAGGCTGGGTGTCTTCTCTTCTAGGCAACCCATCTCTGGCACTGGTACCTGTTTTTTTTTCTGTTGTGTGTTATCCAAAACCTTATCTTGTTTGCTTCCTGTTTCTGTGTCCATGCCATTCTCAAACAAGATATATTCTTTTACCAGCACCAACTGTTGTATTTATATGCCGCTCCTTTCTCGTCCCATCTTTTATCTTCATTCTCCGGCCTCTCTATCTTCTTTCTGATCTCCTCTCCTACGTCCAGCTCGCTCTTTCAGTGTGGCCTAGACGCATCATAGTCTGGAAATTGGCCCGTCCCAGCCCTGCCCCTGAGGCCCTCCACACGGCCCCGTGGGTAATACGTATTGTGTATTCCCAGTGATCCCTGACGGGACCATATTGTGCCTCGGCGGGATGTCAGGAGCACAAAGCCAACAGGCCTGCTGCATTGTCTCACACTCCAAATAAAGAAGTTCCTCCTCTGGCTCCCAACCCAGCCTTGAAATGTCAGGGGACAGGGTGGAGGAGAAGGGTGGTGGTGGTGGTGATGTGTGTTGTGTGAGGGTTATTGTTTGAGATGAGAGTTGCGTGTTACTCATTAATGCGCCGACACTGCACTCATTTGGAACCACATCCCGAAGGCAACTTCAAGACACTTTCACACACACTTTCACACATATGTGATATATAAACACACATATATATATACATATATATATATACATATATATGTGTGTGTGTGTGTGTATTTATATATATGTTCAGTATAATTTATATATATATATATATATAAATATATACACACATATATATACAGAATTATTCTAATTATAATTTACCAAAAATAATATCAATTAAACCAGATAATTTTTTTAAATAAAATGTGCCACTGAGAGGCTCCGAGCACAGCACCAACCAACATAACATCTAGTAGGCTCACCACCAACAGGAACGCAGGGTGATTTGGGTGGCAGTACTGGAGACTGATGCCCCTGAAGCCTGGTAACAGATAAGAGGATTAAAAAGAATCACTGAATGATATTAAAATGAATTTCTTTCCGAGTCTATCAAGCAAAAAAGTGGGATTTTCTGATAATCCCATTTGATAATAATAAAATAATCTGCCACTAAATAGTTTTGAGTTTCTGTAGTTGATGGGAAACATCAGTGGTGTACATTTACATTACAATTTTTGGCAGATACTTTTATTTTAAGCAAATTAAAGAGGATAAATAACATTACGCTCTGCTTTCAGGGCTGGCGTGCTCACCACTGCTCCATAGAACCACGTCATGCACCCACAGTAGTTGTGGCTCAGATGGGACTGGCTCCAGACCTTGAAAAGGAATAAGTGGGATAGAATGGGTGGTTGGATGATTATATTGTCATTACTCATCTTGATTTATGGCAGGGGTGGCTGACCAGTCAGAGGGTCAGAGCCACTGCAGAAGGCCTTAAGATGTACCAGACACAACTGCCCCACACCTACAATAAATATAGGGTACACTATTGGGAGTTTGTTTTTGGATTTTTAGATTGCAGCATTTGTAGTGTCCTCATAAAAGGAAAACAATCGGAATCTGTCCTCTGCTTTGACCCTATCTGTTGAAGTGCTCCACTAGAGCAGTGGTCCCCAACCACTGGGCCGGGGCCCGGTAGCGGTCCGTGGGTTAATTGGTGCCGGGCAGCACAGAAATAATGTTTCCTTTTGGCCCCATCTGTCTATTACTTCCACTTGATCCATACCCAGACCAACAAAAGAACTGACCAAAAGAATGGCTAGGATTCCATCACCAATAATGCAACTATATTTGATTAGGAAATATTTTCTCAGTGAAAACAACAACAATAAACTCAAAATGACACAGAGTCATTGATACAAAACGTTTTAGCAGACAGTTATAGTCTGTGTGCTTTTGAGAAATTCTTGTTGTCCCCATGCACATTAATGCAAGTAGGAATATTTTATAGGTAGGAAAATATTTCATCGGACATTTAATTTTATTAAGGGGTATTTATCTGCCACAACTTCACGACCGGTCCGTGAAAATAGTGCAGTGCCATGCTGAGAGCACCTCAGTGGTCACCTGGCAGTTGGTGCATTAGAACTTGGAACCCTTTGGACCCAAGTTCGTTACCTTAACCTCTAGGCCACCACTGCCCTGAAGAACCTGCAATGAGTGACTCAGACAGTTTGACAGCTTATGAGAGTGATCTGAGTGCAATCATTTACAGAGACTAAAAGACAGGTAACCAGAATTTTACCCTAATGACTGAGAATAACTTCCGCAGGTTTATAAAGTTTTGTTATTTTGCCTGTAGGTCTGCTCATTCAATACAGTTGATGTCAAAGCGAACTTGAATTTAAGTTAACGTTTTAATAATTGAGCAGAGAGTGTGTGTTTACACTTAACTATACTTAAAGTGCGCTGTGAATATGATATGGACCCTAAACGCTGACTGTTCTCCTGAGCTCCCATTGGACCTTATCCACATTCCATTCTAACAATTCGGGAGTGCGTAGTAAAACTCACGCCACGGCCCTGCTGAGGTGTCTCCCTCTCCTCTCTGTCTCCTTCTCAGCCCTCTCATTTCCCTGACTTAACGTTGCCTCCTGCAGTAATGAGCGCGCTGTAGCCGCAGGCCTGTCGCTGCTCTCGACTAATCCTTCCTTTCAGCTGGAGGGCCATTTGGAGCACAAGCATCCACCCTCCGTGCTGGAATTTAATTAGAGATTCTTGGTGTCGCTGAGTTACCTTGCACCCTCTCTCTCTCTCTCCCTCTCACAGACAGACATGCACACGCATGTGTGTACTTTTACTTTTTCACTCCCAATGTTATCATATGGAGCTGATACTCAACGCATTCACCATCCACCTTGGCAGCAGCCTCGCGTCATGGCCTTTCCGACCTCGTCTGTCTCACATATTTTAGCTGTTTATACCCAACAACTCGCTCTTTTTGTCCCATCAATTTTACAGCATGAGCAGCATCGGCAATGCAGATTGTGTCATGAGAACATCTCATTCATCAGTCAAAGGTCTTTTGTTTGAATATTTTTTTTTTTTTACCCTCCTTTTTGGCAGACACAACTTACGAGCATTTATCATATTCTTATTTGTCTTGGTTGAGGCAGGATAATGGATTACACGGTGGACATGTTTTTTCTCTTCTACAGAGGACACGTTACGTTTCAATCGACTTTGAGAAATTCGCCGCTGGCATCCCTGCAACCTCATATGGCTGATAAAGTTTGAGCTCCATAAATCAAGGCAACGATTCTCACCACACCTCAACCCAAAGGTGGTGCGAGCCGCAAATCACATGAGCATGCACGCGACTTTATTTGCAGGCTGCCTCATCTTGGCTACAACACCGACAATCTCAAAATAAGGGAATTCTCTATTTTGCAAAAATATGATTTGTGATTTGCTTGTGTTTTAGTGGTTTCTTATCTGAGTATTCATTCATTAGTTTGTTAGTGAACCTCGAGACAGATGTCAAAGACATCCCAGATAGTGATGCTGCTTAACCAACCAGGGCACTGACAAATCTTTTCATCGCCCATCAGATATTAGC
>JAFBJS010007263.1:56000-68715 GCA_016785265.1 Paraplagusia blochii
TCCTGATATGAAGGGCCATAAAGTCAACATAAAGAAGTTTTTTTCTACCCATAATAATTTCCTATCCTGTGTTTTATTTGTTTTATGAAAATGACTTTTTTTAAAAAAAAAAAAGGAAAAAAAGAAAGAAGTGAAAAAATAAAAATAAAAAATAAAATTTCCCAGAATTGTATATTTTCAAGGTTTTCATCATTCCTTCAATCATTCATCTTCTTCTGCTTGTCGGTTGCCGGGTCACAGGGGCAAGCGGCGCCACCCAAATCACATTGCACCATATGTGAGCCTTCCTGTGGGTGGTGAGAGCACTTGAAGTTATGTTTCTCATCAATTGAAAGTAATTAATACACTTTTAGAATGAATATTTTGGTCTGTTTTGGTCAGAAGTTGAAAGACCAAAATGTTGCCTCTCTGTGTTTATCTGTGCTTATCAAATTAAAGAATTGACAAATGACAAAACTTTTCAAGAATTTCTTCTCTTAGACTTCCTAATTTACCATTTCTGCTTTAGAAATAATGCAGCAAGAAAAACCAGCCACTGAAAAGATGGGTCAGTTTTCTTCAGCATATGTTATATGTTATATCCAGGTCCGGATTAACACTTTCTGAGTCCTGGGGCTAATTACCAGGAAGCGCCTCCATCATATTGTGTCTTGATCATGGCAGGTGCACTGACACATGTCCTTTCCGAAGATGAAAATCTTTATGTTGACTGTGCATCAACATATGGAAGTTTTTTCGTACCCATAATATTTTCCTACCCTCTATTTTAAAGGTGGAAGCATATTTTTATAGGCTTTAAGCACTCATAATATCTAACACGTTTAAAAGAGAGGGTAGGTAGATATTATGTGTGTTTGAAGTAGAGTAAAATTACTATAAGTAAACAACTTACACTAATTTTAGTTACTTGACATCAGTAACCCCAGCGCCCCCCTGGTGGTAAGACCTGGGGTTGCAGCCCCTTTAGCTTATTTTGTTAATCCGGCCTCGGTTATATCACACACTGTGGCTGCATAGAGACAACATGCTAAAGACTATAAATTTTGGGGGTTTGTGGGTGAACCAAAAGGGGTTCACTGTTATATGATAGTCCCTGGTCCAGCCTATATTATGAAATATATAGAAAAGAGGTAGAATGAAAAACATTGGAGCATATTTTGATAGTCTCTAGGTGGCGCTGTATCATCCTTGCTCTGACATAATATCACTGGAAAATGATCATATGACGATGTGAATAACTTCTTAAATTATTCTACCTCCTTTTGTTACATCCCATTTCAGCTTGTATCTTTTTTTAGGGGTTGCCACAGCAAAGCAACAATTTCCATCTCAACCTGTTGTCGGTATCTTCTACTTTACTCTACTTTGTCCTTCCTCTTTGGTAGCTCCAACTCTGGGATCATTCTTCCACCAACGTATCCACGCTGGGGTTACTGACGTCGATGCTTAATACAGTGAGTCACGGCACAGAGGGGCAAATTATTGTAAACAGAAATCAACTGATTTGTTGGGTGTTGGTTGTAAAATCAGACTGAATTTTCACAAAGCACAAGAGCACAAACTTTACAGCAATAACAGTACGGAGCAAAGTGAATGAGAGACAAGGAGAGATGGTGAGAGAGGCAACGACGATGAGCCAGAGGATGAGAGTGAGGAAGAGCATGCTGAATGCTGCGTTCAATGTCCTTCCGGTGAAGAATGCTCCTAGTAATGTCATTAACTTCATTATCACTATTTTTTTAAGGAAATGCTTATTTATCACTCAAATAATATGTAAAAAAATAAGTAAAATCCAGTGATATGGAGAAACTCTTAAATGAGATTGGAATTTAACAAAAAGTGATGCATTGAGACTAAAAAGAGAACTGAGTCGTGCACTGTGCTTCAAAACAATCCACAGAAAGTGTCTGTAATCTAATGCAGGTACAGTAGGTTCAACCCACTCAACAATATTCTCAGGATGCATTTGTGAATCTATGTTGCATAAGTTCAACAGGTTGGTTTATGTATCGTCAATCCTCTCAGCCCTCATTAGTGTTTTTAGCGGGGAGTGGGAGGCTGAGGGCCTGTGGCGGCCTGTCAACCACACTTCTCCGCCTCAGATTACATTTTCTTGCTTTTCCCCGCCAGATATTCTCACAGAGTTGATCCTCTCTAATACCACAGCAGGCTTCTGATCCTCCAGCAGTCCATTCTATTTATACTCATCAGAGCAGAGAGACTTCGGTGTAATCTCCAAGGTGACATTTTTGTTTTCGTAGTTTCCTTAGAAGTAGAAAAATGATGTAGCAGCAGCATCATATCCAGTGAGAGTGCGAGTGCAAGCTCTTGTTGTTGAAATGGAGAACACCGAATGTGTGTGCGCGTCTCATTTGTGTGAAAGCACGCAGCTCCGTGTGTGTGTGTGTGTGTGTGTGTCTGCATATACGCTGCGTGTTAAGGAGCATAGACCTGGAGTGGGGCGCTGCTTCTGCATTTGGGCCTTTGTGGCTCTCTGTGAAGCGGGGTCGACCTCGTGGGGCTCTCCTCTGGGGCCCAGACAAAGACGATGCAGGATAATCCACCCGAGGACAAAGTGTGTGATTACCATGAGAAAACCAGCCAGCTCCAGCCCCAGAGCCAAGGACTGCCAGGCCTGCTGGAGAGGTGGGCTGCCACTCATTAGCTGCAGGGAAATGTTGAATGCAGGCACACACCGAAACACAATGACACCGCACGCACATAGCGATATGCACGCTCATACTGATGCACATATGCAAGTGCTCACAGGTTCAGAAAAAAAAAACTGCACAATGATAAGGTTATTTTTCTATAATACGTCAAAGAATGTGTTGGCGAGAGAGACAGGGTGAGAGTGATCCTGCATCAACCTGTATCAACACCGTAAAGAGCAAAAAAACATACTTTGGACTGAAGCGGTTTCTTTAAAAATTCTGAGACAGTTCATTAAAAAGTAAATATCAACAATGTATTTCCCTTAATAATAAGGCCAAAAAAAGTTTAACGTAACACGATCAGCTGATAACTTCTGCAATTCCCAAGATTTTAATATAATAATATAATTAAGTTAGTTAATATAAGTTAGTTAGTAATAATTCTGTGGTGTGGTCAGAATACATATGGGCCATTGAAGAAGACTAACGTTAAACAAAACCATGAAGGCAGCCATGTTGCGAGACGATCTATCTATCTATCTATCTATCTATCTATCTATCTATCTACCTACCTACCTACCTACCTACCTACCTACCTACCTACCCATCCATCCATCCATCCATCCATGTAATGTTACCTTATAGACTACACTGCATAAACGTGGACACAGCCGTCTTCTGCAGAACATAAGCCACACTCTTCCATTATTCACGTTTAGTTTAGGAAGATAATAAAGAAACTTTTTCTGACCAACAAACCATATTTTTTCTTGACAGAAACACTGTAATTTTTTTTTTTGTCCAATGTTAGAAAAGGTTGCAATCGTAGTTTTACTTCCCACGTACTAACACACAACTGCAATGATGCATGGTTTATTTCAAAGACTGTTTCACTATCAGCCTTTGCGTCACGCGTCAAACTCAAGGCCTGCGGGCAAATTATGGTCCACCAGGTCATAAAGTGTGGCCCATTGTATGTTTAAAAAGTGTTTGCCTTATAATGAAATTCAGCTGAATGTTTTACATGATTAATTAATTAACTTTCATTTACACAGCAGTGTGACATCAAGAAGCAACAGTAGTAATAATAATAGTAATTGCAGAAATGTGCAGTAGTATATTATTGGTAACATTCACAAGGTCTTTCAGTTCCAACTGTCCCCAGTGTCCTATGATCGTCCAGACTCCTGTTTTTGGAGTGAGCATTTGCATAACGTGCATCAATATGTTGTTTGGTTGCAGCTTAAGCATTCGCCCCAACAATGCGTGGACAGAGATTGATGTCCCTGCCCGCTGTGACGGCTCCAGAGATGACCACGGGTCTTTTGTGAAGTTTGCATCTTAAGCTCCATATCAGTGGATTTCCCAGCTCTTCACTGAAGAGCTTCTCAGTCTATCCTGGATTATGGGGATGAGCCGATGCTCTTCTATCTCCTCATCCTTCTGTTTCATTGTAGAAGGACCAGAGAGAAAAGGAGAGGTGCCTTTTGTTGGAGGTAGACAAACCCGGTCGTCTCAGGCTGGAGACGGTCCTCAGTGGAGAAAATAAAGAGAGGGAAGGGAGGTGGATTATTGATGAAGAAGACTTAAAAAAAAAGACGCCTGCCAAGAGGTGTCCTGAGTCCTACAGGTTCAAGAGGAGCAGCAGGCAGAGACAGAATGCATGAGTGTATTGTTTTAACAGGGTGGCAGGGAGGTTAAGAGTTCGATTCCTTGTCCCTTTGACCCTCTGACTGCTATAGCAGTTTTTTTTGTGTGAGGCTTCTCTTTTATATTTCTTTGTTGTTTTTACAACTCTGCTATTTTACGACCTTTTTGTGTCCTCATTGTTGGGAGGAGTTGAAGTGGTAGAGGGCCGTACAGACCGAGCTGGTGGGGAAAAGTGTTGCTCCAGACATATGCCTGGTTGAAAATAACGTGTTTTTTTTAAATCTCATCATTATTTTCTTCCTTATTGCGACCGATTTGGAACAGAGACTTGTCTGCTTGTTCTTTTCTTTTCATTTCATCTCCATCCGTTCATCAGGACCTTCTTTCTCAGTCTCTGTCTCTCTCTCTTTGCTCAGTCTAGTTTCTCCTTTTTTTATCTTCAGGGTGGGAGACAGGTCACAGCTGTAGGGGGACGGCGAGCCTGTCACGTGCTGCTTTGTCTCGGCTTTCGCCAAAACATGCCATAACATGTTGCCGTGGCGACTGCCTTTTCCTTTAATCCGCCCCTACTGTATTTGCTGGAAATGGCAGCATTCCGTCTTCTCTGGAAATGTCACCGTGACTTTTAATTCCCCTCCTCCGAGCAATGTCCGTACACAGTATGTGCTGCTTTTTGGGAAAGCGGATCTGATTGGTGGCTGTGATATTCCTCTACGTCCATAGGAATGCCGTAACGCTACAACCTGAAGCAGGAGTAAGGGAATGTCACAAGGGGGGAAAAATGACTCCTGGTGTGTTGCTCTATAAATATTTGACTCCTTCCTTGGGCCCTCACCGTGAGAAGATGCTCTGCCTAGTCCTGCTCTCTTTACCACAGGGAACAGTGTGGCAAGCCGCCTGATTAATTGAGTTAAAGGAAAACATAGATCATGTTTTTTGGGAGACCTAGAAAAAGTTTGGACCTATCCTCTGTCTCCTACAGAAGCACCAATTCAGCAGTAAATGTGAGCCTGTTATCAGTAAAACGCCACTAAAGCCCTGCCCTGCTTCTCCCTACATTTCTCTGCTGCCACCTCCCCGTCCTGTCTCCCGTCTCCTCCTCCTCCTCCCGCTCTCTGTGTAAGCAATTGTAGAAGGTGCGCGTAAAGACAACAACTTTCAACTTTAAGGACAAGATTAAAACATATTCTCTTCCTGGGAGTCTGAGGTTTAAATATAGAAAATAGGTTGTCAGACATCCTGGCGCTCCTGGTTCAAACCTGGCTACATCTTGCTCTTTGTTGCAACATTCCCAGGCTTCCCGAGAGGACAGATTTCATGTGTGTGTGTGATCATCTGTGAGTATCACAGATGGCATGGGGTGCCTTTGCTGACATGATCCTCATTTATAACCATCAGGCAAGGATGCTGCACCCTTGTCCCCCATCTCCCTCTCTGTGTCTCTCTCTCATGCTCCCCCTTCAACACCCCCCTCCGTTGCTCCCACTCCAGCTCTCTATAGCTATCTGACTCAACAAATGGTTGAATCCAGACAATCTGACCACTGGCCACAAGGGGGACTGTTTGTCTTTTACAAGTGTTTCAGCAAAACAGCCGTAGCTTTTATGTCCCAATCAATTTTATTTTTGTTCGAGGTTGTCATATTTGTAGGCAGCATTGACACCTGGTCATGACCTGGAATTGTATATTGCGATTACCAGGAAACAATGACAGTGAAACATGGACTGCCTTAAACACAGGTGTCAAACCTTGGCCCCGGGGGCCAAATTTGGCCCGCATTGTAATTATATTTGGCCCGTGAGATTATTTGAATGTGTACCACATTGAGCCCCCCATATGTAGCGCTTATATACAGGCTGAATTTGTAGTATTAACGATGTATACACTTTGTTATAACACATATAGTATGTTGCTTGTTGTAAATCTTTGAAAAAGATTAAAGATACATGAAGATAAAGACAGATAACGTGACAGAACACGCAACAAATACACCTGATGTGTGTTTTTTTTTATTTTAATTTCATGTTCCAAAGCCCAATAGTATTAGGCTTTGGCTGTTCCAGGTTCAATGTTTTTAAATGAAAAAAGAAATCAACATTTATTATCTGGGGAGCAGGAAAAACATGTGTATTTACAGGTAATTTTTTCATTTATTATTGAGCTTTGCCCAGGACAATATGGCAGTTTCTAATTTTGGCCCAGTGTGACACTGAGTTTGACACCCCTTGCCTAAAATTACGATTTGTGTCAGTACAATGCCATAACTGTTGATGTAAGAGCTAAAGTGATTTTGGTTACTATTAAGAACGAGAGAATGTCAAGATATCAGCTCTGAAAGCTAACTCTGATGAGCTACGTTTGTTGTTATCATTGTATTTGTCCAAACAAATTCACCTTTAGTGGAACCAGGCTTTAAAATGAACAAGGAATTGAAGAAAACAGCAGCGTTGTCTGACAACTTTTTCAATGATTGTACGTATGGAGTCAGGAGGCCTCTGGATCTGCTCAAATAATAGAATGAATGCAACAAAAATAAAAGTCATCCTGAACATCTGAATTCTAAACTCTGAAAAGCTGTTCCACACTTCAATCCTTCCACCATGGAAGATTATAAAGTGTTCAATGAATGAGAAAAACAAGTTGTCAGCTTCTGCTGGTGTCTTCCCTCAGCCTGTTTAGTAAAAGTCCCTTGCCTCAAGGCTCCAGGCGAGTCTCCATGTCCTGATATCAGAGTCCGGGGGAATGGACGCCCCGCTGAATGCTTTCTAATGGCTGGGAATGGGCCCTAATGAGCTGGAAGATGCAAAGCACCGTATGGCACTGTTCACCTGGGAAAATTTCAATCTGTGCATCAGGCCGTTGCACTCTCTCTCTCTCTCACACACACACACACACACACACACACACAGGCACGCTCCCACACACACACTCACACTCACTAATCAACTGAGTTTTTTTGCAGCCTCAGCAAACCATTGTCCTGTAGTAGAATAGATCTGGACCGTGGTCAGTCACGGTTCTTTTAGGGGAGCATTATGTGTGAGGGTGCTGCATTGAGCAGTTACTGAATTATAATTTTAACTATGTCTCAAAATATAAACCTTTGTCAGGTGTTTTTCTTATATGACGGATTTAATCTGGTATTCTGACTTTGGTAAAGACAGAGAAATCTGTTTTTTTTTTTTTTTTTTGGGGGGGTGCACTACTTTAGACCAGGGGTTGGGCTACTTTTTTGGTTTTGGTTTAACATGGGTTCATTTGTTTACTTATTGGGCACCACTGCTTTAGCCAATGAGACCAGGTTCCGATACGGTATGTTGAGATAGAACAGTGGTTCCCAAATATTTTCTGTCATGCCACCCCTGAGGGACAGAACGTCCTGTGAATTGAAATAATATTAAGAACTTGATAGTGTATACGTATATATTTTTTTAATCTAATCACCCTATCACTGTGTGAGTTGCTGCCACCCAGAGAATGGAGGTAGGCACAGCACCAACCCACTAGGGAAGTTAGCACTGGGTCACATTTTATATTTGTGTATTTACGCAGTACAATGGACACTACGTATTCTAGTTAGTTAGTTTAACCAAATCCTTCTCATCTTGATGCTAAACTTGAAAGAAACTTCCTGCCAATCCATAATCTTATCATTATTTTCAATATAAACATCATGATGAAGTTTTGTTCAATATACTTTACAGCATTCTTAAGCATCTTCCTTATACTGAACATTAGATGAGCTGTAGTATACTGATCTACAGCAGTTTTCCTGGAGTATTAATGGAGCATTTCAGATTGTCCTGCAACAACAAACTGTTTTTCAACAGTGACATTACTCAATGGTTTCAAACAGTAGCCATCAACTTCTTTCATTCCAAAGGGACATTTTCAGGGGAAAAAAAGAGGTCGACTGCAATGGCCTGCAATCAAACTAAGATCATCTGCTATGAAGGGAGCTATGCTCGCCACTATACCACCATTGGGATGTAGACCTTGTTCTCCTAAGCTTGATTTAACCAGTGTTGGGCAAGTTACTTTTACAAAGTAACTCATAACTTTACTAGTTACTGCTCTGAAAAAGTAACGAGTTACGTTACTAAGAAAGAGAACCTAGAGAGGTGGAGGTTTGCACTGGAGAGAAGAGGAATGAAAGTCAGTTGTAGCAAGACCGAGTATATGTGTGTGAATGAAAAGGAAAACAGTGGAGTGGTGAGGTTACAAGGAGCAGAGGTGGAGAAGGTGGAGGAGTTCAGATACTTCATAGGCTCAACTGTTCAGAGCAGTGGAGACTGTGGAAGAGGGGAGAAGAATAGAGAACAGACAGGATGGAACAACTGGAGAAAGGTCTCTGGAGTGATTTGTGATAGAAGAGAGACAGCTAAGGTTAAGGGACAGGTTTACAGGACAGGGGTGAGACACTAGGAATAGGTAAAAGACAAGAGACAGAGCTGGAGGTGGAGGAGTTAAAGATACTGAGATTCTCTTTGGGAGAGACAAGGATGGACAGGATCAGGAAGGAGTTAATCAGGGGGACAACACAGACAGGAAGGTTTGGAGAAAAAGCTAGAGAAGACAGATTGAGATGGTTTGGACATGTTCATAGGAGGGACAGTGGTTATATTGAGAGAAGAATGATCCTAGAGATGGAGCTACCAGGTAAGAGACAAAGAGAAAGAGAAGATTTATGGATGCGGTGAGGGAGGACATGGAGGTGGTTGGAGTTGGAGTTGAGGATGCGGAGGACAGGGTGAGATAGAATTCGTTGACTCGCTGTGGCAACCACTGAAAAATGGGATAAGCCGAAAGGAAAAGAAGAAGGAGAAGGAGAAGAAGAAGAAGAAAAGAAGAAGAAGAAGAAGAAGAAGAAGAAGAAGAAGAAGAAGAAGAAGAAGAAGAAGAAGAAGAAGAAGAAGAAGAAGAAGAAGAAGAAGAAGAAGAAATAAGTATATTTAGAAATCCAATGTCTGAATGGCTGCTCCCTTTTTTCTTGAGTCTAACACTATTTGTTCATTGCTGACATTAGAGCCAATGATCCTAACAATGGGGATCAAGTACAGTCGAGATTAAGTGCAGAGGATCCCAGTAGATCTCAGTGAAGTCTGTGCTGACAGACTCCTAGTGTCATTTTCATTATTTTCACTCTATCGTCCGTCTCAACCTTTTTTCCTTAGCGTCTTGCTGCCCACACTGGCAGCAGTTTCTTGCATCATCATAACTTCCTGTCTGCCAAAAAGAGTTCATTTTCAATGGCTGAACGTTCAGTGGATCCCTAATAAAGATCAGTATCCCGACTGACATATGCTGTCAGTGGGACGTGCACAAACTGAGACGTTAAGACTCAAATGCCTCTCCATTCTGGTCCAAACCCCAATTAACAATAGCTCTGCTTCATATCACCCAGTTTGTTCCCCTCTTGCCCCCCACAGCCCCCTCTCATTCCACCAGTCTACTCCCTGCCTCCCTAGTCTCTGGGGTCTCATAAAGTAGAACACTGAATTTGGACAATCCAACATGTGCTTTGTTTCCCCTGACTGAGGCTTCTCCTCATTAATAATCGCTCGTCTTTTAACCTTTTCCACATTAACCTTTTCCTCGACGGATTTTGCTGCACTCGTTTTTTTTTTTTTTCTTTTTTAAGGCTTCCTTGAAATTCCCTGTGTCTTCCACATCTTTCTTTACAATCTTACAAATAATAGGAAGGCGGACATAATTCTTGTTTTGAGCTCATCCGTCTTTTTTACACTGTACACAGCTCTGTGTTTCGGTGTCTCCTCTCTGCCTGTCAGACTTTTTATGTCCTCTGGTGTCCATACAGCTGCAGGCCTTCCCTAACATCCATGACCAGCAGTGAGAGGAGTTCTATTAGCGGAGGGTGGAAACGTGACCAAGCAGGGACTTCCCTCCCTTCTTCGGATCACAAAGACAGGACGGCTTGAAACAGAACATCAGCACCAGCAAAAAAGCAGCGGCTTTTGTTTGCAGATAATGGATGCTGCCCATTCTCTTGGACACTGCCTTCAGAGACTTAACTCCTTTCATATGTTTTTTTTTTTTTAGGTTTCATCTTTTTTTTTTCTATCACCAAAGGCCCTGGTATAAAAGCGAGTTCTCCTTGCTTTTGTCCTGGTCCATGCTATCAGGAATAAAATCTGCGGTCTGGCATCACTGCAGTTCAGTGAACATGTCGCACCAAAGTCAAATGCGTCTTTGAAACTCTTTCGTCCCGTCTGTTGAAGCGTCCTGCAGATGTGTGCCGAGACCCGCCCCCTCACCTGAGCTTTACCGTTTCATCTCAACAAGTTTCTCTGTTCCAGTTAGCAGACCGCAGAGAGTCATGACTTGGGGGGCCCCCAGAGTCAGGGGGTTCAGAGCGACTACTGCCCCCCAGAGGGAGTGCCTCTGTAAGCAAGGGGAGGGTCGGGGTGGCCTGGTTTGACAGCTCAACACACATGGTCTGCTGGTGACCAAGGGGCCATCAAGGGGGCCATGCTCCCTGCTTTAGATACAACCACACCCCGGTTCCATCCCCCAAGCCTCTGGCTGTTGTTTTGGCCGAGGAGAGGGTGTGTTTGCAGGCGAAGGGCAGGCAAGGAAAGGCAGGGTCCAGGACAAAAGACCGTTCAGGGTCCACCACTGTTCTGCATGGTCGTGGTTGTATTCTTCTCCCTTTCCCTTTTAGCTTTTCTTTTCTTTGGGCTGGCTGCCTTTGTGGGGACGTGATGGAGGCAGAGGGGGGGGGCAGATATGATGGATGAAAGTGAAGTGATGGGGCATGTGGACAAGCTGCGGGCGTCGTGCTCCCTGTCTGAGAGGAACGTGTGAGGCATGGGGTGGCCCTGGGTGGGAGGCGGACTCGGTCCTCCCACCCAAGGCCACCTCATGCCCAAGTCCTGCTGGCTCGAGTCGGAGTTGACGGAATCGTACCAGCATGATGGCCCTTCGCTTTTATTTAGATTGTATTGATGGGGATGGGGATCTGGGGGGGCTTAGAGATATTATGTTTCTTTGGCCGTCTGCAAATGGGCAGTGAATGCTTCAAAATAAATATAAATATTATGGAGTTTACCTTGTGTTTCTTGTACATTAATTTTGGAGTTCCATTATTATAGCATCATGCGATGACTCGCAGATACCTATAGGAATGTTCTGAATTGCCCGGTTGTGTTCTGGGAGTTTATGCTGAAATGCATTAAATGGTATATAAACTATTTTAAAACGGTGACATTTATATGTTTGGCTTTTTCGTTTCTTATTTAATCTTAAGTGGAGCACATCTTGGAGCCTAACTCTAGGACTCAAGCTGTGTCCCAGTTTAGCGTCATGAAGCGTCACGACGCAGCAGCCACGCCTGTCCTAATTTATCGGTGCGGTGAACGGATGTAGCAGCAGCTCTCGCCCCGCTGTGTCAGCTAAATTCCGGGGCTTGTGGAGAATTTCTTCTACAACCAGGTGACAGTTGAGTTGGACGAGAGCAAAATGCTGATGAGAGATAAATATGGTACAGAAGAAAGGTAAAAAGGTAAGGTTTACGTGCAATCACATTGTGTTAATTTTAGGCTTCCAGGAACTCACGTGTAAACTCAATCTCTGTAACAGAGCAGGGGAAGATATGTAGAACCTGCAGTTCTGCTGCAGAGCCTCTAGGTGTCTCAGACTTCTGCTTAGGGTCTAGAAAGAGACAAAAAAATTGTGTGACAGTGAGACAAAAAATCTGACAACGGGGTCAGATAATGAACAGATGAATGGAAATTGTGGCAACTGTGTAATTGAGAGTTTGAAGAATTATATTTTGAATGCTTTTAGTAATTCCATGTCATTTGTTTGGGACAAAGACAATGATGGTATTCTTCTTTTTCCTTTAAGCTTATCCCATTTTTCAGGGGTTGCCACAGCGAGTCAATAATTTCCATCTCACCCTGTCCTCCGCATCCTAAACTCCAACCACCTCCATATCCTCCCTCACTGCATCCATCAATCTCCTCTTTGTCTCCTACCTGGTAGCTCCATCTCTAGGATCATTCTTCTACCAATGTATCCACTGTCCCTCCTCTGAACATGTCCAAACCATCTCAGTCTGGCTTCTCTAGCTTTTTCTCCAAACCTTTGTGTCTGTGTTGTCCCCCTGATCACCTTGTTCCTGATCCTGTCCATCCTTGTCTCCCCCAAAGAGAATCTCAGCATCTTTAACTCTCTCACCTCCAGCTCTCCCTCTTGTCTTCTACCTATTCCTAGTGTCTCTAGTCCATCCATCATGGCTGGTCTCACCACTGTCCTGTAAACCTTTCCCTTCACCTTAGCTGACTCTCCTCTATCACAGATCACTCCAGAGACCTTTCTCCAGTTGTTCCATCCTGTCTGTACTCTATTCTTCTCCTCTCTTCCACAGTCTCCACTGCTCTGAACAGTTG
>JAFBJS010007263.1:68744-97305 GCA_016785265.1 Paraplagusia blochii
CTGAACTCCTCCACCTTCTCCACCTCTGCTCCTTGTAACCTTACCACTCCACTGTTCTTCTTTTCATTCACACACATGTATTCGGTCTTGACAATGATGGTATATGTACACAAAATAAGATAAGTCAGATAAGTCAAACATTCACTTTCTCCTTTTCTACAATTACATCAAATGCTTCTGTTAAATCTTCAGTTTAACTATTGTGGCACCAGTATTACACTGCGGGTTCCTGACTACTGTAGCCATAAAGTGTTGACCAAACAAACAAAATGCAATTTTTACACGTTGCATCTTTGGAGCTGCATAAAGACAGAGGGGACACATCCAGCTCACGGTCCATAGTTGTCCATGTCTGATCTAAAACCACCAACTAAACATTTTATTTCTAAATAGGTGTAAAGAACATCGAACAGCATAAATAATAAGAATCAGGGTTGATCACAATTAATTGTGATTGATTCAGAGATCCATCCATTTCTACTAGCTAATACATTACTGTTGTGAGGCCATCAGTCTCCACGACTGCCACCTAAATCACACTGCACCATAACAGCCCCTCATTTACCTTCCTGCAGGTGGTGAGTCCACTGGAAGGAACCGACCATCCTGACTGGGATCAATCTAAACACAAAAACATTATGAATTAATACAATATTCCAAGTTAATAATTGTATAAATACAGATATAAATACATACACAACTTGTATTATATTTATGTATAGATGGACAATAAAACATGTGCCTCAGAAGCAGAGGGTCGTAAGTTCAATTCCCTGAAGAACCACATTTTTAATGTGACACTTTGAAAAAAAAAACAAAAAAACATCTGCTTAATGTACAAAGTAACTAAGTAAACTATAATGACAAATCTTTGGTGTTGACCCAGAGCAGGCATGGCCAAACTAAGGCCAGGGGGCCAGATGCGGCCCGTTCAGCCTTGTAATCCGGCCCGTCAAACTTATTATATTACAAATTAGTCATTTCCAATACAAGCAACTGCTGCGTATAGTGTAATGTGACGATACTTCTGCCTTTGTTAACCTTTAGATTCCCACTGGAAAAAAAAAAAAAACAAAACACTAAAACGCTAAGACTTTTACATGTCAGTTATCTTAACTCACATGAATGCTCCATCTCTATGCTAATGTGGCCGGTCCAATTAGGTCCAATTGTGGCCCGCGAACCAAAATGTTTGCCCACCGCTGGCCCAGAGTCACTGGCTGTGTCTTGGTGTGGACCTCCAGGGTTCAACTCCTGGCCAAGATTAAATCCCAGTTAGGGAGACTGGCTCTTTTCACTAGGCTCGCCAACTGCAAGGTTGGTGAGGGGCTTCATGAGGGGCTTTGATGGTGCCATGTGATTTGGGTGGCAGTTGTGGAGACTGCTGCATAACTTGACAAGGGATAAGCAGATGAAAATGTATGGATGGATAAAGACAATTCATTGACTCACATTGGGGATACACAAAACAGCTAGTTTTATATAAATAAAATAAAATGTAATATCTATAAATTATTATATATAATAAAATATATTAATTACATCACCCAGTCCTTCTGGGCTCCACTAATGGAGCCAAATATATAACAAGAACAGATGTTGATGCTTCACAGAACAGATACTCAATGGACACCAGTGCTGAAACAGAACAACACTGATCTTATTTCACATCTTGTCTCCACTTAAACATGTAAACACCACCACCACCACCACCACGGATGGAGAGGAAGAGGTGTAGCTTTATGCTGATGCTAATATGTGCACCTAATATGTGCACACATCCTGGGTGCTGCTGTATATGGAGCTCCATTCTCCTGGGGAGAAAAGACAGATGTGGGTACAGAGTTGGGACGAGGCCATAATATTTCATCGCAGACAGTATAGAACCAGGACTGGATAAGTTCTTTAATACAATGATCGCAGGGCTGTGCTTCGGGCCACGACGTCTAATACCACACACACGTGCGGGTAATGATGTTGCTATCGCTGGCTCTCCGACGATGATGTAACATCCACCGCCGTTACATGATAAGGATGTGAAATACTGGATTTCCCAGGGGATAAGACTCTTCCTAAAGCTTCCTCCATGCACCTTGCACTGTGGAATGTCCTCTCAGCAAATCAGTGACAGCCTGCCACTCACCGGGTCCCCCCCCACTCTCCTACGTCCACCTTGCAGTGTGGAATTCACAAATCCATAGAATACACTGGCAAGTGGCAGGAAGCACAGGATGAAGTTTGATTGGATTAGCATTAGAAAACAGCTCAAACACTAAACCCATTAAACCAATCAACGTTGTTCAAGTCAAGGATCTTGACTTTTTACTAAAAAAAAAAAGGTCAACACTGTAATACACATTTAATTCTACTTAATCCTCTGTTTGTTTATTTGTTTGGAATTCCTCAGATCATTGTCGAAGTCGTTGAATGAGCTCTTAATATAAACAAGCCCAGCGTTAAGACAATAGCCCTGACACTGTAGTCCACTCTATAACCTGCAGGTCTTTGTTGACACACACAGACCACCTGCTGCGGGACACCGCTCCCCTGGACCTCACTTTCACTCTTCACGCTTCAGGAAAGACAGCGAACCTCCTCCTGGTTCATCACGGCCGGGATAATATAGAGACGACAGACGCCAATCTTCCGCCCACCAGACTCCAATCGCAGCTTGGCAGCCTGTGGACTTCCCTCTGGAAGACAGAGATCATCTCTGGTCACATGCTGCTAGTCCAGTCCCAGGCATGCTGGTGGCTGTCACCCAGTGCCCAGAAAGAGACATCCTCTTAGGTCCGGGACAAAGGTGTCTGCTCCTCAGGGATTACCCAATAGCATGCTGAACTGAGTGTTTAACACTGGGCTGAATGGAGGGGACAAAAGGCAGCGGCCCGCTCTATTCTGAAGCGGGGAAGTGTTACTGTTTCAGCTGCTAATGTCACTCCATATTATGCATATATAAGCATACATGCATATGTATGAGAGGAAGTTGCACTGCTATCGGTATGCAGACAGTGCTCTGTCATGTGAAGTAGTAACTCAGCATCTTGACATTGAAATGCTTAAAATACACATTTTTATAAAGCTGTTGTCAAACTATGTATGAATAAAACTGAATATTTTATAATAAAAATAATTGGACCACCCTGGTGTTTTTCTTCAATTTCTTGTTCATTTTAATGCCTGGTTCAACTAAAGATGCTTTTCTTTGTACAAATATAATGATAAAAACAAAAAACAGCTCATAAGGGTTTCATTTCAGAGCTGAGATCTAGACATTTCCCATGGTTTTCTTGATAGTAACCAAATTCAGATGGTGCTTTTTTGGGATTCCATCTATTCCTTTTCATTGTTTTCTTCAGGTTTTGTACCTTTTAGTGGCCACAAGCATTAAAAAGGACATGACATTGACGAAAAAAAGGGTGGCCTGATTTTTTTTTTATGACATATACAATTTTTCATTAGGTGTTTAAATGTGACCATAACTACGGTAGTGGTGTCACATTGGATGAGAAAGCGGACTTGGGTCCAGGAGGCTCCAGGTTAGATTCCACCAACTGACAGGTTGCCACTGAGGTGCTCCACATAATTTCCAGTGAGCTCACCACCTTAAGGAAGTCTCACAGTATGGAGCAGAGTGATTTGGATGTCAGATAAAAATGAGTGTACATTACTATTGTACTAAACCAGCCACTAGGGGCACTAGAGTTTTTTAGTGCCGGTCCCAAGCTTGGAAACATGGTGGGGGTTGCGTCAAGAAAACTTTGGCCAAATCAAAGATGCAAGACAACAAAAAGATTTAACGACGACCACCAACGATGCTGTTAATCTACAGGGTACTGTTGGAAATTGATGGAATTGTTGACTCGCTGTGGCAACCCCTGAGAAAAGGGACAAGTGGAAAGAAAAGAAGAACAAGAAGAGGAAGACGATATTATTATTGTACTACCAATACAGTGCCCGCGGGCACCAGGTAGCCCGTAAGGACCATGTGAGTCGCCCGTACGTATGTTCTAAAATGAGCACAAATAACGCACTTATCAGTGAGCTGCATCTATGTATTTTATTTAAGTTTTTTGATATTATCGTTTAGATCACATTTATACGAGAACTGGAAATGATAACATGTTATTATTTTAATGATTAATATTAATGTACTCTGACCTGCTATAGTTTAAGGGTCAGTATTTATAATATATTTGATAGCACAGCTGTTAAATGCATTTTTTCTTAAGTTTGTGCAGGGTGTTCTGCTGTGGTACATTGTTATTTCCTAGGACTGTTGTAAAAGTGATCATTTGAAAATGTTCAATTTGAAAAATGCTAGAACTTTAAAATTTGGAAATAAAGGGTTGCATATTGGTATTAATTTATTCCCTATCTTTTTGCCTTGTTGATATTTTCATGAGAAACAATTAACATGATCAGTGTCTTCACATAGTTAAATACCATTAATTATAAATAATAACATATCATTTAAGCTAAATTGACCAAATTGGCTATTTGAGAAGTATGTATCAAACTGGTAGCCCTTTGCCTTTATCAGCACCCAGGAAGTAGCCCTCGGTTTCACAAAGGTTGGTGACCCTGCAATAGATGTGGTAAAAAAGCTAAAAACCTTTATCAAATATTCTGACTCAACGTGGTCAATGAGTAAAAAAGTTTATGGGCGACTGCAGAGCTTTTGTTATTATATTGTTAACCTAATGATGAGTAAAGACGCCTGTATGAAAATGTGTTTTCGTGGCCCCCCCACCTCCCGGTGATTGTGTTCTTCTTCGTTTGTGCGACACCCTCCTCTTCTCTATGCTGCTGCTGCCGCTGCTGCTGCTGTGTGTGTGATTATGTGCTCAGACTTTCTGGCTGGTGGCTGATAATAACACAAGAGGCTGTGTGTTTGTGGATCTCTTAGGCGAGGAGATTCCCACCGTGCTCAGCGTGTCTGGGCTCTGTGTGTTTTTGGGGTTGCACGCGTGACTCCGCCAGCTGTTCCATTCTCCTCCCTGGCCCCTCAACCCTACCCAGCCCTCATCCCTCGTCGACCCTCCTTCCCTCTGAGGCCTGCTCTTCATCTGATAAGGACCGTGCTGGGCAAACTCTCAGCGGAGATCCTCGCAGCCCCTCGGAGCTGTTCTGTGATCACAATGCACGCCCCCCCCCCCACCTCTCCACCCGCACGCACGCACAGAATTTACATGTGAAAACGTTGGATCTTATCGTCATCTCACTGGAGCTATGGCACAACAGCCATGTGAGTGTGTTCCACGGTAAACGTGTGAGTGAAAGTGGCTCAGAGTGAAATGAACAGTAAGACACTTGTTTGGATGATTCCCTGTGAAGATCCCCACAACGTACAACAAACTGAGGTCTCCTAATTCAGTTGTGTAATAATGAAGAGTCACTATCAATCTGAAGTGGTCTATAGTGATGAAACTCAAATTCACACCTGGCAAAAACGTAAACCTTTTGGGTCAAACTTAATATTTAATAAAGATTTAACAGCAATTGTGCTCAGTCTTCCAAAAAAATCAAAGATGAAACACGATTGCTGTTATTTGTATTTCCATCGTAGCAATATACTTCGGTCATATTTGAGGAAGATGATTTATATGGATTTATCTTCCATCCATCCATCTTGATCTCCTTATTCTATACTGGATTGTGGGGGCAGCAGTCAAAATAACCTCCACCCAAAACACAGTTCAGTGTAACATCCCCACTTGAACCTTCCTCCAGTTGGTGTTGAGCCCACTGGATGGGATTCGATCTTCAGAAGGTGAACCCCGGTGTCTTGCCACGGTCTTTGGGGTATGCAAGGTTTCAGGTTCAAATCCACCAGCTTCCAGTGGGCTGAACAACCACAGGAAGGCTCCTAGTATGGAGCACTGTGATTTGGGTGGCTGTCGTGGAGACTGCTGCCCCTGAGACCTGATAACAGATAAGAGGATGAAGATGAATGAATAAACCACACATCAGTAGTATTACAGGCCAATAAGGAAACCAAATGCGTGTGCCATATCATAACATATGTACTGCTGCTACATATCATGCCAGTATATAATGGATATATACTGGTGGGTCAGCTGTAGAGCACATTTGATATAATTGCGTAGGACAAAATATAGTGACACTGCAGGCCAGATTTGGCCCCCGGGCCCAAGGTTGATTGTATGGTGTAGTCTGTAAGGTCAAGATCAGTGGTTCTCAACTGGTCTGGCTTTAAGACACAGGCAATTTTAAGTTTATTTTTGTTAAATTTAATAGAATTTAATAGATAAATTTCATAGAAATGATCCATCCTCCATCCAGCTTGACAGTCACTGGGTCACGGGGACAGCAGTCTCCACAACTGTCACCCAAATCACATTGCACCATAGCATATTTCACTGCAGGTGGTGAGCCCACTGGAAGTCAACCACCCAAACCAATAGAAATGATAATAAAAATAAAATAAGCAAACAAGTGGCAGGTGTCAACCAGCATTGCAAGTCACATCGCCACCTACTGGACTGCGATAGATTGCGATTCTCTGGAAAAAAGTCTTCAAAATAGGCAAATTTTCAAAAACACTTGTTATTGCCCTGGTAAAGGCCTGCAATCCACTGAAAACAGGTTAGAGACCCACGTTGGGTCATCAACCACCGGTTGAGCATCACTCATCAAGAGAATGTTAAGATAATTTGTCATTGTAGGTATATCAGATCGCTAGTCTAACTGTACATAAAGTAAAGTAGTATTAAAGTAGGATGATAGTATTTGCCAGTTATTACTTTGTCCAATAATAAAACTTCAATATTGACGTGAAAGAGAAAAAAAAAAAAAGAAACACACTCAGACCCAACTTTCATGAAATTTACTTAAATATGTACATCTAACAAATCCATATTAATCCATATATATATGTATTTTTGTGCATGACAAGAGCCAAAGGTGGTAAAAAATAAATATTCTCTGTCCGTTACGCGGTCCAGAGAGACACCACCGCACATGCAGACAGCCCCCCCCCGTACTTTGACCTGCTGCCCAGCTCACAGAGCCTGAGACGGACGGCTACAGAGGAGTGTGCAGGCTTTTAATTAAAGCCTGCATAATTAAGAGTGGGGACTAAGCAAACACAGGCCTCCACAATAAGAGTTGAAGATGAGGTAAAGGACAGCAACAGTGATGAAAGCCGTAGAAGCTTGGATGAGAAAGGAGGGGACATGGGACTGAGAAGTGAGCGATGAGCGAGGGCTGATGTGATATAAAACAAGGAGCCAGGAAAAAAAAGGGACTGGGATGGGAGGAGGGGGAGTAAAGGGGGGTGAGGGGTCTGATGCTGTCACACATTATCTAGTGTATCATGATGGGATGAGGACATTGGCCACAGGGGGAGGCAGGAAATTATATTTACAATGAAGACTGGATGTAGAGACATTAGAACCAGCAGACCTGACCAATATATGGACACTGTCTCATCATCCTTGGAATTTTTCGATTTTTCTCTGTTGGTCCATATTTCCTTTATGGCAGAGGTCTCAAACTCGTGGCCAGTGGGCCATTTGCGGCCCATGGAACTGTGTTTTGTGGCCCCCACCTTGATGTGAAAGTAGAATTGGTAACAATAATTTATAGATTTCTTCTCTACATTTTATGGTAAATCCTAAAGTTCTCAAAACTCTGATCCACAGAATCCTTCTGGATCAGTGTTGTATTACACAGAATCTATGGGAAACTGATTTTTTTAAAATATTTTTTTTGTCCCTATTGTAATCAACACTGAAAGCTGACGTGACTCTTTAGTGAAATGATAGTGTGGGTGGTTGCTCTCAACTTATTTGAGTTTGAGACCCCTGGTTAATGGCATGGTTTCCCAATGACTCCATTGGGACTCCATCTCAACCCTCAGGTGGGTCCTAAGAAGACAAGAAGACATTCAAAGTCACATTTACGAGTTCTATTACTGTTTTTGTGTAAACGTTGAGTGATAATAATTGTTCAGTTATCACTTGGTCATCAATAATGTATCCTCATTAATGTTCAATAATGGAGAGTGATTTGGGGAATTATGTCTACTGACCTCATGAAGGTCCTGAACGTTTGTGACTTAAAACACGGGTGCCCAGAAAAAAAAAAAAAAAAAAAAAAAAAAAATCCCTTTCTGGGATCACTGCAGGAAATGCATTTCTGTGATATTGGGTTGGTATTTTAGGCCATACTAACTGATCACCATCTCTTCTGTTTGGCATTTTGGTTCCGTTTTTGGCGCAGTATGTTGACAAAAAAACAGAACTTGAACAGCGCTCGAAAAAAGAAAGAAAAGAGCTACAACAGCAGCTATCGTAAAGTAGGAGAAAAGTTCAACAATGGACTAAAACAGTAGACTGTAGAGTTGGTGCTGGTGTAGTTTTCATTTTGAAACCATATGTGGTTTTCTTGAGGTTTAACTAGGTTTTGAATAAACACTCAATCTCAAACAACCAAAGTTTAATATCATGAACACATGAGAGACACCAGGAACCCTACAAATTGTGGGAAATCCTGGAGCAGTGGTGGCCTAGTAGTTAAGGAACAGGACTTGGTAGGGTTCCAAGTTCGAACCCACCAACTGACAGGTTACCTCAGAGGTACACTGTGCATGGCATCATACCCGTCCACTGCTCCCCAGACGCTCAAAGCTTCCTTCCTTCCAGTATTTAAGGACAAGTCAACTAGAAGGCATTTAATATGATCTCATGGGCCAAGGATAATTATAGCACGGACCACATTAGGCCCACGGGACTATATTTGACATGTGTACTTCAAAAAAAAAATTCACATAGAGTGCATGGTTGGTCGTCCTTGTATTTGCACAGGGTGTCCAAAGCTCCAGCTCAATGCTGCCCCAGGTGGAACTGTGGATAGAATGAAGGAATCAGTTAGTGAGTGTTCACCAGTGTTCTACTTTTTACTTTACTTTTTTGTGGCAAGGCTCTTATTTCACAAAGGGAAAAAAAAGTAATATCTACTGTAACTCCAAATTACAATGCAGTAACATACAATGTACTGGACATCCAAGATTGATATACTCACAGGAATTAAAGAAAGACGTTACGGAGATTCCAAGCTTGTGTGTCAGTTATTTTACAATCATGGAAATACAGGCCTGGTGAGAACCAGAGCGATGTTAAAATTGCAAGAGTCTATAAGTATAGTATAGTATAGTATATAAACATAGTTTTTTGTCTGATTAAACTAAATGTAATCATTTTTCTAACACAGCTGATCATCTCCCAAGGAGTTGACTCTCTAGTTTGGAACCACTGTTATAGAGTAGGTGACTCTTTTCCACCTGGATTTTTGGACTGCAATCATACAAGTTAGGCCTTAAAGTATGGTATCGCCAGAAGAGTTGAATATATATACAGAATATTTTATGATGTGGCTTCTCCAACTATCCAACCTATGGTACTGTGTCTCTTATTGCAGCTTAAGCACCTCTCCCAGTGCTTTTGTGCTTGTGTTTTCCTATGAACACCCCCGTGGGCGCCTAGAGAGGGTAGTTCGTGGCGTAGTGGTTAAGGGCGCGGACTTGGGTCCGCAAGGCCCCCAGTGCTAATCCTCCTACCGCCAGGTTACCACTGAGATGCACTGAGCATGGTATCGTCCCCACACCCTGCTCCTCGGGCGCTCAAAAGCTGCCCACTGTTCAGGCCAAATTTCTTTGTGCGCCAAGGTATAAATCACAACGTCACAATGACAAAAAAAAAAAAAAAAATCTTTTACTAGTGTCTGAGGATCCCTAGTGGGGCCTGACCAAGGGCTGGTGTCGACCCTGGAGACATCAAGTGTTTGGGTCATTATGACATGACATTATTCATGGTTAGTTCATCCGCACCTGTTTTAAAGCGCAATGTTACTGTTTTTAATTTTAGGTGTCAGTTGTGGCTTAGTGGTTGGGGAGGTGGACTTGGGTCTGCAAGGACTCAGGTTTGAATCCAACAGCAGCCAAGTTGCCACTGTGGTCCCGGCCCCCATACCTTCTAAAGGACTCACCATCCACAGGAAGACACACAATATGGTGCGGTGAGATTTGGGTGGCAGTCGTGGAGACTGCTGCACCTGAGACCCACCAACAGATAAGCAGGTGAAAGAATGTGAAAAATGACACTTGGATGTTTCAAAACTTGAATGTTACAAAAAATAATTAAAAAAAATAATAAATATAATAAAAAAAATTACTATGAAGGTTTTGTCTCACGTATGTCCCAGTGATGAACAGGTCAACAGTCCACGATGTATCCTGGACTGCTGGAACTGACTTGCAAAAAGCGACCCTGAAAAAAAATCAATGTTAATGGTAAGCTGGCGACATCTAGCGGTGAAAAGTTAAAACTGCAACGAGGAGCTACCACATGTGGGTGGAAATAAATACAGTTGTTCCAGGCGTTTAATAGGATCTTCACAGTTGTAGGTTTGGACTGGCTGGTTTTATTATCATCTTTTAAGTGTGTGTAAAACAGAATGACAGCTGTGCACTTTCTAATAAGCACATTCTGATTGTCCACCGTTTTCCAGCAAAAGACATGAACATGATCTCAGACAGACAGCACTTATAATATAACTTACAAGAAACACAACACACAAAAAAATACAAAACATGAAGGTGCAGCATTATCAATATGACAGAATGTCTAACTCAATACAACCAAAAACTGAAGAAATAAGTGAAATGTAACTCCAACCACACTTTGACAACAGAACACAACGTTTTTTTCTTCTCCTGAGCACTTTTCCAAAATATTTTTTTCTGCCTTATTTGACCAGTTGGAAATATTATTTATTATTTCTCGAATACTGTTTACTACAGGCGTACCTGCTCGGAACCACGAAAAGCTGAATAATGATTTGTCTGCATTTTCTCAGCTGCCTCTAAAAGGACATAGGATTAACTTTAAAATAATTTTCTACTTCCTACTTATTACATCTGTTTGTCCTATGTACAGTGAGACGATGAGAACTTTGACGTGAACACAGATCCAGCAGTCTGTTTGACTTTTCAGTCAGATACATGAATATTTCATCAGAATAGAAATGTTTTTTTTTTTAACGACAGAACTCTTCTCTTGAAAGATATGGATCATAAATAAAGGCACAGAGGAGTAAACCAGTAGTTCTAACAATTTTTTGGCTTGCAACATCATGATTTTCACATTTTTTTTTTCACCCTGGAATACATTTTTGATCATGATTGTTATCTGCAGCTCTCTACTACCTCAAAGCTGGTGTTTGGAAAATAGTTCCTGTGCTCACGAACACAAACTACTTTCTGTGCTATTTTTATTTATTTTTTAACTCAAGATTTCATTTATTGTAGTGAAGTTCAAGATTGCGTAGTGTGTTTTAATAATAATTTTAAAATGACTTTAATATGTCAGTATGTTTCTCATTAACGGACACTGAGCTGGTCACAACCTCAAGGTTAAAACACTCAAAATTTGTTTGCCATTTCTTTACCATTTACCAGCAAAAGCATTATTTCCATCCATATTTTTCATTATTGACGACCAAAATGTACAGCCTTATGAATGAATTTGTATTTGTAAGGAAAAAAAAGCTTAAAAACTGTGAAATGCAAACCAGTTTCAGAACAATTCTCCAAATGCTGCCGTGGAGAACTACAACCTAACACCACTCCAGTTTGACTGACATGTAATAGTTCATTTAATGTGCTGCCTTTTCAAGCACCAACACCATCTGAATGTATCGAAAAGACCGTTTGTCCTTCTTTGGAAACAGTATTGATATATGCTGTCAAGCTGTAGTGCATCCTTAAAACCAACAGGGGGAGCCAGCGTGCCAGCGTAAACGCTGAATGTTGCTGAAAAGGCTTCTCTTTGTCCAGTATCTTAGAGAGGCGATATAAAAAGTAGGTCAAGAATGACTCACAGTCTGTTCAGGACGAGTGTCCTCATCTGCTGTGGACTGAGAACCGTCTCACCCTCAGGTTGCTCAGCAGCTTTGTCCTTCAGTCCTGCTGTTTTCCAGTTTTATTAGAGCTGGACTAGTTCTGTTCTGACTCTTCGGCGGAGCAGGGAGTCAGCGGTGCGCCTGAGGCTGCAGTTCGTTGTGTGGAGGTCACAGTGGGATGTGTTGAATGCTGGTTCAAAGACTCCTGGTACTGAGGCAGCTCATCTACTGATGGAACGTCTCTCTCTGGGAGGTACGGGGGAGGAGGGAGATCAAACCATGGAGGTCGACTGGGGACAAGTGGAGGGGAGAAAAAAATACGATAAAAGAATGTATAACATCATTATGTGACGAGGCAACATTTTTTTTTTCTTCAAAAACCTGTGACTGAGAGGGAATCTGATTATTCTCACTGTGCATAAAAACACAATTGTGTGTGTATCTGGATATTACCTCGTTTCCCTTCTTTTCTTTCTTTAATAACTCCTTATTTACACCCGTAGGACATGAAATTCAAAGATGACAGTTAATATTATAGCACCATACCAACCCACACGAGGTCCAGTGGGCTCACCACCCACAGGGAGGCTGACAGTATGGAGCAGTGTGATTTGGGTGGCGGTGGTGGAGACTTCTGCCCCTGAGACCAGGTAATGAATAAGAGGATGTAGATTTAATTAATTAATAACAATAAAGTTGTTTGTCTATAAAACCTCTATCTGAGTCCAGATATTTGTTAAAGTAGTGTTTTTATCGAATCATTTCTTCTTTAAACTCTGTGAAAGATCATTCTCACAAGATCAGACTCTGGTATTTCACTTCTTTTCCAATATTAAAAATATTAAAAAAGTTTTGGAAAAAGAAAACTAATGCCAAGTTTGATAAAAATTGAAAAAAAAAACCCCAAACATTTGCCTAGGTTATTATTTAATCAAGTGTGACACGGAATTCTCACTATTTTCTTTCACTAACATCATGTTGGACCAGAGGTCTCCAAATCAAATGAGCTGAGGTACCATGAAGGACTTTTGTCACTGAAACCAAAACAGACGAAACAGTCGTCTGATATAATGACAGTGCAAGTTGAAACTGTGCCAGTGTGGGCGTGTCTGTCAATGCTAATACGTTATCCTGCGATGTGGATGTATCCAGAACACTGATTTGCCAAATGTGTCAGGTTAAAATTTCAAGAAGGGGTTGAAAAGTGCGCTCATAGAGTCTGTCAACACACTGTCCATCCTCTGTTTAGGATGAGGGGGAGAAGCCCAAGTTGTCAAAGCTGTGAGAGTGTCTTGATAAATAAATGAATAAACAATAACAATGTTGACAGCAGTGTTGGCGTAGCGGTTTATGAAGATGACTTGGGTCCACAGGGCTTCAGGTTCAAATCCACCAGCTGCCAGGTTACCACTGAGCTGGTGTGACCATAGCACACAACTTCCAGTGGACTCACCACCCACAGGAAGGCTCAGAGTATGGAGCAGTGTGATTTTGGTGGCAGTCATGGAGACTGCTGCGTCTGAGACCAAGTAACTGATGATTAACAATGATGAAATTTAAAGATTGGTATTATGTTTCTCTGGTTTCTATTACTTGTTAATTAATTTAGTTAAGTTCACAAACTTATCCATAAATGCAATAGAATAGAATGCACTATAATTTCTTAGTTTCATTTTTCATATTCAGCAAAGAATTTTTACTTTTTATGCATCGCTAATTTAGTTGCGGGCCTCAACTTGGTAGTTCATGAGACCAAAAATGATCCACGGACCAGTAGTTGAAACCCATGCTTTAGATCAGTGTTCCCCAACACAACAAACATCTAGAATTTTTTTCGCGGACCGGTTTTTGAGGTGTAGCTGATGAATACCACTAATGAAAATGAACGTCCAGCATAAAAGTGGTATTTTTTGGACATCTCCTGGACACTCAAACACGAGGGGATCTGGTCCTTTATCAAAACACTTTTCAGCGTCTAATAATAAATAAAACATAAATTGTGTTAAGCTGAGCATCATCTCTCTGCGGCCCCGGTACCAATTGCCCCACAGACCGGCACCGGTCCACGGCCCGTTGGTTGGGGACCACTGCTTTAGATCACATGTGTCAAACTCAAGGCCCGGGGGCCAACAGCAGCCCTCCAAGTCATTGAGCAGGGCCCGCAGGAGCTTGCAAAGCATTTAAAAATGTCAATACAGCAGAGTTTCTTCACCCGATCAATTAAAAAAAGAGTATTATGGTACAGAAATGAACAATGTTAGTTATGTAATTAAATTATAATAAAATGCAGAAAGGTGTATAACATATTAAATGTACAGTCATACTTTTTCAAGTCATTCAAGTCAAGTCATTATTACCTGGTATCCAGAACAGCTTGTGAGTACGAGGGCGGTGAGTCCATGGAGGGTCCAGCGGGATACAGAGTTCCTGACAGCAGATGCAGCGCCTGAGTGGCTGAGCTGTACTGGCCCGTCATGGTGGAGGAGGAAGGAGAACCACTAGGACCGCTGTGGTGCATGGGACCTCGGTCCAGGATTAGAAGACGGGACAGTAGCAGAGGCTGGTGGTGGTGGTGGTGGTGATGTGAGCCCTCTCTGACACCTCTGGGTAACAGGACACTGCGTTTCCTCTGGTGATGGAGCACCAGGGCCAGCAACGCCACCACCAGGACGAAAATGACAGCGCTGCCAATGACTGCGTAGGTGATGCTGGGGTAGTAGCGCAGGCGGTAGTCGAGGGTCACAAAGCCCTGGCCGGGTGACTCTGCAGAGAACAGGAAGTTGAGGGTTGGTGAAGGTGACTGTTGGGATGTAACAGATGTAAGTGAAGAGATGGTGAAGAGTTTAGTCGGTTTAACCAGCCCTTGATAAGTGGCGGGAGTAAAAGAATTGCAGAGCCAGCAGGAACAAAGAGAAGAGTGGAGTGGATATGGCTGTGAATATCAAGCAGTAAACTGTTTACTGGTTCATTTTTGAAATGCAGTCTATATAATTCAATAGAGGCAGTTGCTTCAGGAGATGAAAACACAACATAAAAAACATTGAGAGCCAAGTAAGGCTACTGTGACGCAGCTGCACCGCGGCCACTGGCAACAAATCACGAGCAAAGCTCAGCAAATATTGAAACACTTCTCCTTTGTTAGAGCGGTGACCTCAAATGACCTAGTCTGTTTGACAGTCTAGACATGAAAGAAAAATGACAAAAATCATTAATCTTTCTGTACTGCTGTATTGAAAGAACAAACTGAAGCCCACATCTCTGAATCAGACAGTTCCTTGGCTTCTGATTTTATTTTGTATTCCTTTAATGAAATAAATTGTGTTGTTGCTGTTTGAAGTGAACCTGGTTAATTTTGTTTACTGTATCAAAGATATGTAGACAAATTCATTAATCTTCATCGCATAAGGATTAAATATTACCTGTACCATCAGAATTTATTGTACAATCAGAAAAAAAAAAATAAAAATATTGCTTAGTGTCTGGGTTTGTGCATTTTTATTTATGGCTGATTTATTTTTATTTATTTTAAATGGTAAAAATGTAATATATTATACACGATAAATAACTACATATTTACATTGGTATTGCAAGGAACCACTGTACTTTACTCAAAAATGTTTATTTAAAGTAAGAAGAAATTAATTTATTAAAGTATCATTTACATGTAACAACAAACCAACAAGTGCTCAAAGAATTAGGAAAAAAAAAAAAAAAAAATCCGAAAAAAAAAAAAAAAATCCAGAAAAAACTGGTTCGCAATCATTGGTTCAAAGTTAAACATTAAAACAACCCGGATATCAAAACTCACTTAATTATTACTATACTTATACTTTAACTCAAAAATCTCACATGATATACACTCAAAAGATAACTTTTAACGGGTCACAACAAGTCATTAGAAAACTACGGAATCCTGACTGATGTAGAAAGTTTTCTAAAAGCGTTTTTTCTAATCAATTTCTATGCCATAATTGTCATGTAGGTCATTTTGAGATACATGGCACAGCATCTACGGCTACTGAGCAACCCATCGGTGCGGTAAAGCACCAATCCAGAACTGACTGCTGTTTACAGTCGGCCATGTTTATCACAGAGAAAAGGGCAGACAGCGAACTACTTAGTAGTCCTGAGGATGTTCCACAGAGCTGTGGCCAGGAGTTGGAGATGTGAAGAGGCCAAGTCACCGCTCTGACTGTGAGGGAAGAATTAAACAGCACCGTCGCTTCATGTCTGGGCGAAGATGAAGGACTGGCACCCAAACAGTTGTACTCACATATTTGACAGAGGAGAAAAAAAAATAAAGTAGTGTTGTCACTTCAGATACACCTTGTCTAAGTGATGACCCAGCTGCTTTCCCACAGATACACTAAAGAGAAGTGAGCGAATGGAAGAGAAGGCATTCATTATAGATATACAGTGAGGTCTGGCTAATGAGGAATGGGCTGCATTTAAGTATTATACACCGTCTCTATTCCATTCGCAATAAAACCTCACAGAGTGCAAATCTCCGCGGTGACAGCTCAGAAAGCTCATTAGAAGAGTGGGTCCTATACTCCTGCGGGGTCCCTCAGGGAGATATTCTAGGACTACTGTCAAGTCAACACCCGTCATTGAAACTCCACTGCACTTTTTTAATCACTTGTTAAAGAAAAAGAGACGACACGCGAAAAGCAGAAAATTACAAACCAGGACCATATAATATATATATATATATTGGAAATTAAATTCAATTACATGCCATTCTCCATGAGAATTACATCTCAACCCATCCTGCTTTATCCGTTTTTTTTTTTTTTCATATTCTACACACTGCCTCAGAGCAATTTGTAATATATTAAAATATATTGGAAATAATATAGAATATAATATAATATCAAATATAATATATAAAATATATTGGAATTGAAATTCAATTACATGCCATTCTCCTTGCTGTTGCATCTCAACCTATCCTGCTTTACCCATTTTTTTTTTGTTTTTTTTTTTCATATTCTACACACTGCCTCAGAGCAATTTGTAGAAAACAAGAACCGAATTAGCGATACAATGCCGTGAAATGACCTAAACATGAAGCCAAATTCCAGGGTTGTCTCTAATGACATCAGCAACTCCCTGAAGCTTTTTGTTTTTATGGATTTTAATAAAAATGAGTAACACAAACACAAGTAGAAATGAGTGATACTGGGGCTGGAAGGTGGCAGCCTTTTTGTGGTGACTGACTAATCACAACAACTGTAGTTCTTATTACTGTAGACCAACCATGAATCCAAGTAAGGTGGGATGATATCATTTATGAGGAAAGTTCAATGTGTTGTTTTATTGTAAGACACAGCTTTTAACTTGCCGGTACTTTCATTATTTTAATGTTTATGTTTTTCATCAAGAGTTTTTTTCAGGCAACTGGACTTTACCAACCACTGTGTGACAGATAAATGTTTTACTAAGTGATATAAAAGTTATTCTTTCGTTAGGGCTCTGTGAATCTAATTCTGCCAACATCCACACTGTGGAAGAGTTCAGATCAAAATCAAAAACTTTGTTTACACCATCAACATATAGAGAGAAATTGCTGGTATTGAAACAGGCGACAGATTTTTATTTATTTTTTCCCTAACCCTTTAATTTCCTGAAAGGAAACTCCTAAGGGATTAATACATTTCAATCCTTCTTTCTTCAACTGTCTGGATCAAACAGTAAAAAATAAATAAATAAATAAAATATCTGGAAATTTTATTGCAGTTTCTTTTTTATTTTGTTTTTTCTTACTGTTACTTCTATTCATCATCATCCTCTTATCTGTGACCTGGTCTTAGCATCAGCAGCCTCCACGACTGCCACCCAAATCACACCGCTTTATATTGACAGCCTTCCTCCTCAGTGGCAACCTGACAACTGGTGGATTAGAACCTGTACGTTTGCAGACTCACGTCTGCTTCCTTAACCAATAGGCCAACACTGCAACCCAGAATTGCAAATGATTTAACAATTTTAACTATATCACATCCATATGTTCATCTCCATCCTCTTCTTTGTTACTGGGTAGTGGTTTCCACGACGGGCAACAAAATCGGAATTTCCAGACTATAAGCTGCAACTTTTGTCACACAATTTCAACCCTGCGACTTATGCAGAGATGCAGCTAATGTATAAATTTTTTCTAACTGCTCAAGCAGAAAAGGTAAGAGTGAGACAGGTGGTGTCAAGGAAGACGCAAGTCACAACCGCCAATAAACACCATAGAAGAAGAGGTTTAACGTATGGTAACGGGCTTTGTAGATAAATAAAATTAGCATAAACTGACCCTCATGATTGGAAACTGCAAAAAGGCACATGCGGCTTATGTATGTACAAAATGTTTTTTTCTTCAAAAAATTTATTGGGTGCAGCTTATAGTCCAGAAATTACGGTATATTATTATTAAAAAGTTCTTTTTTTATAATAAATTCTTTCGACAACAGCTCTTGTTTTGGGGGGATTTAAGAAATATTTTAACAACGAACAGAAAAAAAAAAAAAACTTGGCAATGGAGTTAAATAACTGCAGTCTATCAGGCTTGCTGTAAGAACAATTCTTTAAATATATTTCTAAAGCATCCCAAGAAGTTTTCATCCGCATGTGTGAGCTTCACGCAATTTGCCGTTGGATGCCCGACCCCAACCAGCAGGAGCATGCACCATGTAGCCAGAGGCCTGTGTGTCTTAATTAAATCTAATCTAATCAGATGATCTTCCCGCCCAACCCGGACAACAGCAAATAAAACAAGCCCCTTCAACTCCTCCCCAGTGATTCAGAAATTGGCACGTCCTTCACAGCCCCCATTAATTAACTAACTGGTCCGTCAGCAGAACAAAGAAGAATTATTCCAATAATTGCACAGTAAAAAGGGGAACCAATGAAAAGAGCCTGCCACCGCCACACTATGACGCCCATCAGGATTCAGCGCAGTGTTCCGGCAGCAGACAGCCGTACACACAAAGAAACTCACAGTACTGTAACGCCAACAATAGGACTCTACTCAATACATCAGCAATGGAAGCCTGAAAGACTGCTTTACATCACAGAGGAGATGAAAGGGCTGACAGAAGAAGGACTAAGAGACTGGAGCAGCCTCCGCCGGAGAAAATGCCTCTGCTCCGTTCCAACCACTGATCACATTAATAGGATGGTGAACGGACGTTTGACCATTAAAGATAATGATATTTTGAATGTAGGTCAGAAAAAAAATATAAAACGAAACACCATATCAAAAAGACAAATTATCAGTGATTATGTAACGTCTTTTTCCTTTTTTAAAACCAGTTATCTACGTGGATAAAATCACAGCCAAAACCGCAGCGTAAAGAAAAAAAAGAGAACCTTTGATGAACTTTGACCCACAGCCGTACAATTATTTCCCTGTCATATTTTGCTCAGACAGCTCTAACCGTAGCTAACTATCAGCAAGCTGCTCCGTCTTATTGCGTAAGCACCATCCAGACTGCAGTTACCAGGGTGTCGGTTAGTGTAACTTTGATCAAATGTCCCTTTCGGTGTTTCAGAAATGAGGACTGAACCTATGTGAACATTACAGAGTCTTCTGACACCGCTGTAGACCAGCAGAGATTCAAAGTCAAGAATGTGCAGCACGGCTCGTCAGCAGGTCGACACGGTCCGGGTGGGAATAATGGGCTGCATAACAATAGGGAAATCCTTCACTTCTGGTTGGCTGCTGTGTGTAGATAACAATGTCTGCATGCACTAAACTTTAGGGGCTTTGTGTTCCACGTTAATAACCCGGCCCTGCAGTGATGTTGGCATCTCTGACCGAGCTCTTTTACTGTATTCACCAACTCATAAACCTGCCACCGTACAGTATATGGACACTTTAGGGAGGAAGGGAAGGGCTAAGCTGCAGCTTTTCAACGTGGCCTATTTAATTACATGAGTGCCTCACCCCACACCCTCCCTCTCCCTGCCACTGTCCCTTTCCCCTTCTTGCCACTGACAATAATATCTCCTCCGTCCGGCCCTCTCTTCCTCCTTACACCCACTGCTCCAATCAGCTCGTTTTGGTAATTTACTGGCATGACGATAACTTCTGGTCCTTTTTTTATTATGCAGAACAAAAACCCGCACTCGACTAACACCAGATATATTGAATACACCGTGAACTTCATTATCTCTGGTTTTATCGTTTGCCGTAGCACTTCATTATGTCTTGCTCTCAGCTCTTCAGTCCAAAAAAAAAAAAAAAAAAAAAAGTAAACAGGTTTCTAAAAATAGCAGCGAACGCTTTCTGCTCCTACTTTTAAGAGAGCAGGTCGCAAATAGTTCTGTGAAGTACGTCACCATTTAATAACTGCAGTGTCTGTTTGGTGTTTATAGCACCTTGAAAAATTCTTCCTTAATAGCTAGCTCAGAAAAAAATATAAATAATAAGTAGTTCCCTTATTTATCCCACGTAGGAGGCACCATAAGGTATGTGTTTCCTGTGGCACTTGTACCCAAGACCTTAGTATTAAAAGCAATCCAATTAGTTTCTCTTCTTTTCCATTTGGTTTGTCCCTTTTCTGGGTGTTGCTATCGCAAATCATCGTTTCCCATCTCTCTCATTGTCCTCTGTATCTTCTACTCTGACTCCAACTACCTCCATGTCCTCCCTCACTGCATCCATAAATCTCCTCTTTGTCTCCTACCTTGTGGCTCCATCTCTAGGATCATTCTTCTATCAATGTATCCACTGTCCCTCCTCTGAACATGTCCAAACCATCTCAACCTGTCTTCTCTAGCTTTTTCTCCAAACCTTCCTGTCCTTGTTGTCCCTCTAATCACCTCATCCCTGATCCTGTCCATCCTTGTCTCTCCTACACAGAATCTCAGCATCTTTAACTCCTCCACCTCCAGCTCTGTCTCCTGTCTTCTGCCTATTCCTAGTGTCTCTAATCCATCCATCATGGCTGGTCTCACAACTGTCCTGTAATCCTGTCCCTTCACCTTAGCTGACTCTCTTCTATCACAGATCACTCCTGACTCTTTTCTCCAGATGTTCCATCCTCGCTGGCTATTCTTCTCCTCTCTTCCACAGTCTCCACTGCTCTGAACAGTTGCTCCTCAGTATCTAAACTCCTCCACCTTCACCACCTCTCTTTGAGATATGATTGAAAACCAGCTCAGTTAAGTGAGTAGCAGAGAGGCCTGAGAGTAAAGGATTGTGGATTTACCTTCTCAGTTCACTGACCACGTTACCAACCATTGATCTAAGAGGTTTACATTCAGTGAGTTTTATAAAAGATTTTTTTTTCATAAAAATGTACATTTTAGAGCTTTCATGGCACATTACTATTCCAATGTATCTACTTCTCCTCAACCCACAAACCAGATCCACTTTGTGTTCAGTCAAGAAAAAAGCTGTTGGCTCAGGGACAGCAGCCATGTTTATTTGTTCCCATTAATTTCCTGAAGGGAACTCGAGGGATTAATAAGGGATTAATAGACTTCCATCTTTCTATCATATATGTCTACAACTGCAGGGTGAAAATGAATTTAAATTCAACATCTATTAGTTGACGGCAGTGGTGGCCTAGTGGTAAAGGATGGGGACTTGGGTTCTCAAGGCTTCTGGGTGCCACTGGGAATAGCACCATCCTGATCTGAATAACTTCTATGTATGGTGCAGTGTGATTTGGGTGGCTGTTGTGGAGATTGCTGCCCTGGTGGCCTGGTAACAGACAAGATGTGTGAATAAAATAACATCTATTAACAATTCCTTTGAGTTTTTTTTTGTAAAATTTTCTAACCCATTGCTGTTTACACGGTGTGAAAAAATTCTGTTCCAGCCCTGCAGCTCTGGATTAAACAGTCAATGTGTCAACGCTCAGCAGGAGATCTTTCAGTTCAGATGCCTAAGATCGGACGCCTGACTTGCATCAGACCGGCCTCACCGATCACCGCTGAGTCCAGAACTGACAACACCGGCTGAGACTGGCTGCACAAGACCATTGACTGATTAATTCGTGGTATTTTCTGAGGTAACTCTCCGTGCCTCCCAGATGCACAGTAATGAGTCTCTAAAATGCAAGCGTGTACAGTATAATGTACCTCATCATTAATCATCATTGTTACTAAGCACAATCATGATGACCAGAAATTTGCCATGATTATGTTTTAATGATGCGCAAACTCCAACCATTTGATTTTTGTCATCTGCGTATTTCTAAGATGATGCTAATTTTACAGACACCAATCTTAGCACAAACGGAATATAAACAATGACAATTTGTATGAAGAAAAAAAAGTCATTAATTGGCTCCAATCCCAGATTAGCAGCGGTCATTTCTCCTGCTGCAGAGTCACTTTGTCGGATGTTAATTACAGGTGGAGGGGCTGACGACTCATTTGACCGCCCCGTTGTCACTGTTTCGACGGAGTGATAAAATGAGCGTCTGTTTCTTGTGAAAGTGACAGGTTTGGCTGGCTTCAGGCGTGGTGCATTAAGTTCTGCCTGATTGACAGCACTTTGAGAGGAGAGAAAAGAAAAAGAAGTTAGAGGTTGATCGATGTTTGCGATGTCTGGTGCCAATCTTGTCAAGAGAAAGCCGGGCAGGTGATTTACGATGGCAATATTTCGGGTGGTTTTCCTCCCTTTCTATTCCCACTGCTAGATGACAAACAGTTAAGCTTTGGCTGTTTTGATGTTGTTAACTTTCAAGATTGTATCTAGGAATCCTTTTAGGAGGAACTGGAAATGTTGCTAATAAAAGAAAATGTAGTAAAAGTAAAAGCTTTTTTCTTAAAACCAATCTAACGACCCTGGAAATGTAGGCTAACAAAGGAAAGTTATTTTCAACAATAAAGTAGGATTTACTGCAAAAGACAATAGGAAGAGTTAATAGGAGAGAATCCACTAGGGGGCAGAGCATTTCCATTTTTTACATGGCTACATGTTCAAGTAGTGTGGGCATGTTGGAGAGCAATGCAGTCATGTGTGTTTGTTTAGGGGAGAGTTGTACCATCTGCCCGTTGGTCTGCTCACAAAGCAATGTGTGCACATGTGCAGTAACCATACAGTGTCCAGAAGGGCAGAAGGAGGTGGAAGGCATTCTACTCCTGATGCACAGAAGTGGTTAAAAATGAATAAAATGCAATATATATATATATATATATATATATATATATATACACATATATACATATATTTATATACATATATTTAAATATATGTATATATTATATATACAGTATACACACATATATATATATACACACACACACAACTAGGGGACTTAATAGGGATTATAAGTGTGGAAGCAGTGAGGCAGTAAGTCCTTCTGATCCAATTTACACTGCACTGTATGTGTAATATAAAATGTCACTTTCACTCCGCTGAATTTATTTAATTTTTTTTTTCCCCCCTGCTCGGCATTCAGCCTGCATTTTATTCCATTCTAATTCTTCCTCGCACTGCGCTGAGCAGTAGGTGGAGCAGGAGGATCAATGTCAACAAAACCAAAGAGGTGAAGGGAGGTGAGGTGAGGACAGCAGTGCAGGTTGTGTTTGTGTGTTCTTGGAGAGACGTCTTTTTTTTTTTTAGAGATCCTGACTCAACAGTATCAACAAACAAATGTAACAACAGCAGACTTGACTGCTGGACTTTTTTTTTTCTTCACGAAATTAGATTTAATGTGTTTTTGGTTCATTTCTATTTTTGTAAAAAAGTTAAACCCAGCTTTGTTATGTCCTTGTCCTTAGCCTGTTAACCCCTTACATTCAGTCTCATTGCTTCAACTGAATAAGTAAACGACCACAAAACATAAAGAAAAGGAAACTCCTTGTCACTGTGATACGGACAATAAACAGTGGGCAGCTTAGAGTGACCAGGGAGGAGTGTGTGGGGATGATGCCATGCTCAGTGGACCTTAGTCGTAACCTGGCACCAGGTGGAGTTGAACCTGGAACCCTCCAGCCTCAAGTCCAGCTACCGCCACTAAATCTTGTCAATAATATGCTGTGCACTCTGGCAACACTGGCAGTGGTGGCTGATAGTGGTTAAAGTAGTGGATTTGGATCCAGAGGGGTTCAAGTTCAAGTCAAACAGCTGCCAGGTTATGACTGAGGTCCACTGAGCATGGCACCGTCCCCACTCACTGCTCCCTGGACACTCACAGCTGCCCACTGTTCACTAAGGAGTTTGCTTTCCTTCTTTCCTGACAATTGCATCCAATGCAGGTCTACTTCATATAAATATTTTTTTCTATGTAAAGGCAAAGGTGAACACACTGGGATTTCTATTTGGCGCCAGAGCTTACTCCCCACGGTGTCCTTGAATGAATACTTTATCATTCCCTCCTCCACCCACTGCCACCATCCTTTGAGAGATTGCTTTCATGCAATCATTTCAGGCTGCCTACACCTTGTATCAAAGGAGTAAAAGCTTCATTTAGTGCAATTTGCCGCCAACACACTTGAGAATTTGAGGGTGAAGATTTTTTTTTATTTTATTTTTTTTTTAGTTTAATGACTTGAGCTCCAATTTAGCACCATCATCTACATTTTACTACCGATCTCTGTGGACTGAATGGGTTTAAAATGCAACGCTGTGTAAGTAATGAAGTGATGATGCTCTTTTGGGGCCGTTTCGGACTGTTTTCCTATTTATGCCGATGTCAACAAAGTTCCTCTGCTGGAGCATTAGAAAGAAGAAGCTCCTATAATAAAAGTGTCAGGAAGGTAAAAAAAAAAAATAGTGAATTGGTCAGTGACACAAAAGTTTACAATGTCTCTAAACCAGTGTTGACCTTGGTCTAATAAGTAATAAATACTGTAAGTAAATCAGGATCTCCTAATAGAAATTAGATGGAGTGCTGGTAGATCATGAGCACCTGTAATAAAAAAAAACAAAAAAAACCTGTAAATATAGTAACTATTAGACTTAGACTACATTTATTGTCATTGCACAGAAAACACAGTGAGTCTGACAACGAAATGACAAAATTCTAGTGTCTAGAAGTGACCTATACAGCTGTACCTACTCAATCTTTAGCTTATTAATCTTAAACTTAACTATTACTTAGTAGGAAATATATTTAACCAGGGCTTCAAACTATTTGGCCAATTGATTAATTACAAACAAAAACTGTATTTGAACTTTTCTGGTTCAGGTTGCACCATTAAAATTGACGTTCCCAAACCGGTTAGAACCAAAAAATACTGTTACTGGAACTGTTGATTACTTTTCTTTCCAGCTGTTTAACAAGTTTAACAATAGTCATGATGAGCGATCTCCCTATAAACTAAAACTTTTATCTTTTTGCTTGGAAAAGTTATTCAAAAACATGTATCACTCATCATTTGAATAGTAGGTTTCAAGCTAAAAATTGGTGGACACCTGTGATAGAGTCCCTCAGTGTCAATATTCAGTATATTCTGCAGCACACAGGATATTTCCTAACTAGGAGCTGTGCATACCTGCCTGTCTGGTTACAGGAAAAGCATTGCACTGAGCCTTTGCATGTGTTCTGTTTGCAAGTTTCCACCATGCCTTTGGACAGGGGGATGTTTTTCCGCTTCACCGAGCCTCTATTTGCTTGTCCTGTAATAACTTATCTGCTCTATTGCTTCCAACTATCAGACCCCCCCCCCCATAACAGTCAGTCACAGCTAACTGTGGGCCAGTGGACTGCAGTTAATAGATGTCTTCAGTATCTGGAGAACATCAACAGAGCGGTGAGTGGGGGCAGATGAGGAAGATAAGACAGTAAAGGCTGAAGGCGTGGTACAGGAAGTAACTGAAAGTCAATTTATGAAGGACCTGGATAATGTTGGAATGTGTCTCGGGAGTCAGGTTGGCTGAGGCCCACAGCTGACATTGACTTTCAGAAGAAGCTACGGTGTTTCGATATTCTGTAAGAAAAACGCAGGGACTTGCATTCATCCGAAAAGCTTTAAAATTTCCAGAACAATCAAGTTGCAGTAGAGTATGAAATGAGAGTATGTCTAAGGGTAAAAACATAATTTAATTTGAACGTGGACATGTTTGATGAGATGATATTTTAAGCTCCAGCAGTGTGTATAGGTAATAATATTAGATATTAGAGTCCTTGATATACTGTACAATGTATGTCATTCAGTTTATCTACAAAAAAAAAACATTTTCTCAAATCACACAGTAATCTAAATCTTCCCAAACCACATGGAGTGACCCATCACCTCGAGACGTACACTAGTTCCGGTATTACAGTCAGTAACATAGTGAGTATAGACATTGACATGTCCAGGCATGTCTGTCACAGTGAATTTTCTCATATCTGTGCGTGGGCAAGGCGCAGGTTAGCGGTCAGCCAGGAGAAGATGCAGCTACAGCATTGGGTGCAGGCGAGAGCAATTCAGATAATCAAGTTTCTTCCCGTATTAGTCGGAGCAGAGAAATGTCGGACACAAGCACCAAAGACAAGCGCCAGAGACGGGATATGAGAAAATAAATCTTGGCAGCGCTAAGAGACTGGGCCATCACTGCCATTTCTGTCCAACGATCAGTCCTGGCTGTGTTACGGTCTTCCACTGAATTTAATCATATCTGTTTTTTGTAAAAAGAGGCTAGATTTGTGGTGTATGCATGAGGAACAACACTGAAAATGGCAGTACACGTTTACAAAAGAGGAAAGAAAGAATATGTAGTAAAAATAAATACCTCCTGAGAATGTTACTGCTGTGAAGGAAAGGCGAAGACAAAAGGAAGTTGCACCGGGGGGAGAAACTGTAACGTATGTTCATGAATAAAATGCTAAAGGCGCTGGTGAATAGATTGGCTAGGAATACAATTCTCACTTCTGTATCACTGGAGTCCAATCCCAGATGAGCAACAACGGGAACGTTACGTCTTTATCTTGTTGCAACCTTTGCATGATAAAAAAAAAATGGCACAAGAAGGAGTTGTTTCCGTTTTTGGAAATCTTTGATGTGAGCATTGAATATTGAGTTTTTTTTCCTGGAGGAAGACGAGGACAGTTTGGGAGAACAGGATGTGGTTTCAGGATCACTCACAGTCTTTTCACCACAAAGGCTGTCCCACAAAATCTCATGGGTGCAGTCTCCATAGCAACTACTCCTTGGGGCGGAAAGGTGAATTAGGAATCCAGAGAATGGACATGAGCAAAACTCAAAATGTGATTCACCTGCTACATGGAATGGAACCTGGAAACCATAGTGTGAAGGAAATGAAGGGAAAAAAGTCGAGATGGTTGGAAAGTTTGTGTTTCAGCCGAATTAGACCTGTGGACTACAGGAGAAAAGACAGACTGAAGTCTGACAGTCAGATGAGTTTAAGTACAAGCCCTAACAAATATTACCGCAAAGCTCAAGAGGCGGCTGACTGTCAGAGAAGAGCAGAGAATTAGTATTCCTATGAAGTATTAATGTAAAAAAAGAAAAAAAAATCCAGAAAGTCAACTTGAGGAAATGTAACGTTGCTTAAATATATTCTAGCCAAAAAGGTTGATTTAATAACCGAAGTCATCCATTATGGATCTAAATCTGTAAAGATAGCCCGCTGTCAAAGCGGCGCAGAATTTTAAATGCCATGCTATCGCACTCGTTTGTCCTTAGACAAACGTAGGCTTCACAAATAATTTTAAGAGACAGCATAGAGTGTATTTATTCTTGGATGTCAAAAAAGTATAAGTAAACCAGATTTTCTTTTCATCACCTGGGAATTTATGATGACAGCCTGGCAACAACAAACAAAAAAAAAAAAAAATGCTGACAGATTGTTGAAATTTAGGATGATAAGTTGAATCCGGAAGTGAATGAGAGCCAGTTATTTGGAGTCTGTTTCTGGCAAAAACAGCAGATGATATTCAAGGTTTTCTTACATTTCTTTCAAAAATAAATGGCTAATGAAGTGCACTTTGCAGTGTTTTGTGATAATTTGGGGTTATTTTTGAACAGTGCTTTCTTTGTTCCATTGCAGATTTAAGCACAGATGTTACAAGGAAACCCTTTCAACGCATGAAATAAGGGATATTCTATTTGTCTGCTCCAACCAATGGAACAATTCCTCTCGATGTGTCTTTAAACTACATTCTAGAGGACCAATTGCACAGATCAAATGGATGTAAATTGACTCAGAGATGTGTCTGCGGCCTACAGTAGATGTGGCTTCAGCTTTAAGTGTCTGAACTACACAGTAACAGTAAGAACATACTCTAATGTCACATACACACAGAAGGATTCAAAGTCAATACTTAATATAGGCCACACGAGAGAAAGGAAAATAATGTAGGTCAGGACTGCGGTGTGACTGGAAAATGACAGCACAAACAAATATGAGATTTTATTTTGCTTCAAGTATGTAGATTTGTTATAGTATATGTGTTTTAAACTTTCTTGTCAAAGTTTATAACCAGAATTGTAAAATTACATGCTCCAATTCTGTTGTTAAGATTAATCTAATGGACTTTTTAATAAATCTTTTAAAAATAAAAAGTGTATGCTGTATATCCATTGTATTGTATTGCATATCCAATAAAACATTGTTTTCTTCTATTTAATGCAGGAAGGATTTTTGTTTGGTGAAACACCTGGAGCTTAAAATATCATTCCAACAGTGGGCATGTCTTTGTAGAGAGCTCAGACTTCCCAACAGGTTTGTGTCAGACCAGCA
>JAFBJS010007264.1:0-49568 GCA_016785265.1 Paraplagusia blochii
ATAAGGCTGAACATGTAAGAACATTTCTTCTTGTTTAAAATACTTTATTTAGGTTTTTTATTTAGGTTTTTTTATATATACCAACTCACTGTCACACCTCTGTGAATTCTTCTTTCAGTTGAGTAAAATCATGAGTGAAATGAGCACAATCTACAGCACGGCAACAGTCTGTCTGCTGGATGAACCCTTCAACTGCCAGACTTTGGAGCCAGGTACAATGTATCTACTGTATTACACAGTTTATGGCAAAGCAGATACAGTAGCGACCTGTGACTGTCAGTAGCAAAGAGAGAACAAAAAAACAGTTCTGATCTATATTATAATACAAACTCTATAAGCTTTCTTTACCATTACAAATATTATTATATCATGAAAAGTTATATACTGTAATTAGGGTTGTCCGATATTATCTGCTGACCAATGTTATCACTAATATCAGCATAATTATAGGACATTGTCAGTATGTTTATTGTTTTTTTCCTTCAATAATGACAACCCCAACAATGCAATGCCTGGGATCTGGTAAATCAAATGTTCACTTAAAATATATTTCGTAAAAAAACAGTTAGATATAAAAGTAAAAATCACTAGATGGCAGCATTTTAGCTAATTTTAAAATCAGAATATTATTTGGGGACAAGTTGAAAAGTACCAGGGAGCCAAGGAATATAAGCAGAAAAAATTGAAAAACACTCCTTTAACCCTACACCTCAGTGAGCAGGTGGCCCATAAATACCTCATCCATCAGGCCATCACTGGCCACAAATTGGAATTGGAAATAAAGTGTTTGGACAATATTGGCTTATTGGATATTGGAAGTTGTTATTACCCCAAACATCCAAAATTATATATAAATTGTATATATGTAATATACACGGGGGCTGCAGTCTCCTCAACCTGAAGCCTTCCAGACCCAAGTCTGCTTCCTTAACCACTAGGCCACCACTGCCACCAGTTAATTTTTTTTTACATATATTTTGCTGATATTTTATATGACAGGGTGGGAAATTTGTCATTGCCCCTGCCGTATAACTCAAAGATTACCGGTTTGCTGGTTCAATGTCTTTTTTATCTCTATGCACTTGCTTTATCTGCCTGGGTGTGCATAGGTTTTCTCAGGAATTGTAATTTCCTGTCACAGTCCACGTACATTCAGATACAGGATGTGGTTGTTGTTTGTGGGAGACAAAGAAATAATGATAAATATATTGTTGTATGATATACAGTAAGTGAAGTAAACTTCAGAGGATATTAACTGTGGAAAATGGCTTTAGTTTCTATCTGTTTACTTCAAAATGTTTGCTTTATCCAATTTTATTTTCTGTGTGCCACAGCCAACTTACCATTGGAAGGAGAATAATTATTAGAACCATTGTATTTATGGTTAAAAAATAGGAGCTATACATCAACAAATCGAGGCACTGTAATAAAAAAATATTGTTTCAAAGAATCAAATGATGACAAAATTATGAAAATATCTAGCCATCACATCCCAATATAATGCATAATAGAAGTCTTGGTAAAGTGTATGTATTGTATACAGTCAAGAAATATATTTGAGTCGTTCCTCTTATATTGATTGTAGATATTGGGGTGTTCAGATTTGATATTCCTGCACTGTCCACTGTTTTTCTTGCCTCGCTATATTTGCCCATTTTAGTTGTGTTGTTTCAGGGACAAAATTTTTTGTTATGTTGATTTTATAAAACAGTATATGAAGCAGACATCCATCCATCCATCCATATCCAACCACTTATTTGTTACTTGGTCATGGCAGTAGTCTCAACGACTGCCACCTAAATCACATCGCCCCTGATGACACCTTCCAGCAGGTGGTGAACCCATTGAAAGCAAATCTCCCTAACCAGCGTCCAATCTTACCCAGGGGTTGAACCCTGGAGTTTCAGACGTTGCCTATGAAGCAGACGTGCATTTATGAATCTCGTCGTCATCTTGACTGTAGACTCTGTCTGTGTTTACAGGTTTGGAGCATGTGATGTTTAACAGCATTAACTACAAAGAGCGCCTGCACGTGTGGGAAGGCTGGAGGAAGGAAGTGGGGAAGAGAATGAGGCCTCTGTATGAGGATTACGCCGATCTGAAGAATGAAGCTGCCAAACTCAATGGTGAGCATTTGAAATGATAAAATACAAAAGGTACTACTGTCATACTACTGGTAATAAAGTAAGATAACCTTTCGTGAACTATGTTTTATCCAATACACTTCAACCAGGTTTTAAAGACTATGGAGACTACTGGAGGTCCAACTACGAAACCATCGAAGAGGTGGAGGAGTACAAATACAACGGAGACCAACTCATGGACGATGTCCGTTCAATATACAAAGAGGTTATGACTTTTAACTTGCATTTTTCTCACGAAATCTCCTCACATAAAGGTTGGGAATACACACTATATAACCTTCTAATAATGTGTAAAAGTCATTGTTTGTTTGTGTTACAGATTCTACCTCTATATAAGGAGCTTCATGCCTATGTGAGGGCCAGTCTGATAAAGGTCTACCCAGAACACATTGATCCAAAGGGACCCCTGCCAGCTCACCTGCTGGGTATGATGACAATGTTCTCTGATCCGCTACAACTATCAAATGAGAGTGATAAGACAAGGTTTGAAGTAATATGTATGTTATTGAAAGAGTTATCCTGATGGAAGAGTGGTTAGTGTGACCAAAAACAATGGTAATTGGTGGTTAATGCCAAAGTGTTTGAGTTTCCTTTTACTCACACTATGATGTTATATGGTTTTGAATGTGCTATTGCTGCTACTCTGATATAAAAGCTGCCCTCGTTATTCAATATTTTCAGGAAAGCTTCAATGATTTAATATTATGTTTGATATTTTAGGAGACATGTGGGGACGATTCTGGACAAACCTGTACCGTCACTGCATCCCATATCCAGACAAACCAGATATTGATGTCAGCAGCACCATGGTGGAGAAGGTGCCAGATTATTGTTTGCATTTTATTAGGAATTAACCTTACTGTCTATACAAAAGTATTTGCACTAAAGCCCAAAATTAAATGTTCAAACTTCATTTCATCAGGGCTGGACTGTGAAACGACTCTTTGAAGAAGCAGAGAAATTTTTTACCTCCGTGGGTTTGGAGAAGATGTTTGACAACTTTTGGACTAATTCCATGCTGGAGAAGCCTGAAGGACGTCAGGTGGTGTGTCACCCCACAGCATGGGACATGGGAAACAGAAAAGACTTCAGGTATGTGGCATTTGGTATTGCTCAATGCAACACTAGTAGCTAGTACAAAATTGCACACAGGTAAGGTAACCAACTGGCAACATTTATTCTTTATTTTTACTAAAAAAAAGTAACTTTTTTGTTATCTTTATTTATTTGTTAAGAAAAATAACAGAATAAAACAGAACGGCATATGAATGTGTACATTTATTGGTTGAATTAGTTCCAATAGTCATGAATAACAGGTTGTTTTTCAAATAAAAAAAACAACATGATGTTCCAGAAATAGGTTTTCCAGCACACCACAGTCAAACACAAATCTTTTCATTCATTGCTGTAATTAAGGGTATTTGATTGTTATATATTCCCTCTTTTAAATGCTATCTGTGATCATAAAACAACCTTTTAGTAGATAAAAAAGCTGACATTAGGTTAACTCTTGTCAAACAAACAAGCAATAAAAACCAAGAACCACAATGACTTGGTGAACGTGATATCAAGAAATGAAATAAAGTGTGAAGCGTAAATATTGAATCTTTATACAGAGTGACTGAGATCACGGCCCTTATCTTGGGTTGAGTCTTAAAATAAATTTGGTGATAATTTGTTTTGTTTTGTTTGCCTTCTGTATTGACAAGATTAATCTCTGTCGTAAATCAGGACATGACAGCCATAATAGAGCTGACTGGAACACTGACGTCGAATAATGCCGAAGTTCTCCTTCCTTCCTCGTAAAGTTTACTAAATGAATACCTAATGTTGTCAAACATTAATCATTACAATAAGCATTAACTTTGAACCGGGTTTGAAATCTTATGTTAGACTCTGACCAGAGATGCTTGTTCCCTTTCTTTCTGTAATGACTACTTTAGTATTCAAGGTTAGTCTTACATATCATGATTTCCCATCGATAATATGTTATTTTTCTATCTGTCTTGTAACTACTGGCTTGTGAGTTTGTGTGTCCATTTCAGCAGGAAGGCTTAGTCATACTTTTATCAGTGCAATATATCAGATACCATATCTTAGTATTTGAATGACACAATGAAACTGCTGACAACAAATCTTCTTGCGTTGTATCAGGATCAAAATGTGCACCAAGGTCAACATGGAGGACTTCCTAACAGTGCACCATGAGATGGGTCACAACCAGTACCAGATGGCTTATCGCAACCTGTCCTACCTGCTGAGAGACGGAGCAAATGAAGGTTTTCACGAAGCAGTGGGCGAAATCATGTCCCTCTCTGCTGCAACACCAAAACATCTGCAGAGTCTGGATCTTTTGGCGGCTAACTTTACATATGATGAAGGTAACACTCAGGTCTCCACTAAGCCCAAATATTTCTGTCTCTACCATTGAGACATCAATGATACATCTGTCTCATTGATGACCATCCAGGATCAGACACTAGTTACAAAAGACATCGTGTGACTGTTTGAGTCTTGACTAGGGTGTTGCACTGGAACTTGCACTTGTTATCAAGGCCAGATTAACAGAATAAGCTAAAGGGGCTGCAGCCCAGGGCCTTGCCACCAGGGGGGGCTCATATTGTCGATGCCAAGTAACTAAAATTAGTGGAAGTAGCCCACTTATACTAATTTGACTCTTCTTCAAACGCACATTATTTTTACTTACTCTGTATTTAAAGGGGCTTGTTAGATATTTGAAGTGTTTAATATCAATAAAAATATGCTACCATTTATTAAACCGAGGGTAGGAAAATTATTCAGAACAACACAACCCACTCTTTATGTTAATGCTCAGTCAACATTGAGAAGAAAAAAAATGGTTTCTGAAGGGACTTGTGTCAGTGCACCTGTCATGATCCTGGTAATAAACCCCAGGCCCCAGATACTGTAAATCCAGCCCTGCTTGTTATTTATTGTTATATGAATAATGTGTCATTGCGATAGATAAAACTGACCCCTGTAGTGGTAATACAATGTACTATAAAAATCACACCCATTTATTTATACTAAGCATGAAATGTATTTTATTGAAATGCGGAGATACTGTAACGGTACTTTTGTTTATTTCAGAAACTGAGATCAACTTCCTGCTGAAACAGGCTCTCACCATCGTGGCCACATTGCCCTTCACCTACATGTTGGAGGAGTGGAGGTGGCAGGTTCTTGCAGGAAACGTTACCAAAGATGAATGGATGAAGACATGGTGGGAGATGAAGTGAGTGAACTCAAAATGGCGGCAATTTGTGAAATTTTAGTGATTATTCCAATGATACTGCTGTCTGTATCACTCCCAGTCCCAGTAAAATTCTGTTGCTGTCATTACAGGAGAGAGATGGTGGGAGTTGTCGAGCCTGTGCCCAGAGATGAGACTTACTGTGACCCCCCTGCTCTGTTCCACGTATCTGGAGATTATTCTTTTATCAGGTAAGATAAAGTCCATCCATACGTCCATCTTCCTCTGCTTTTCTGGAAGCAAGTCGCAGTGGAAACACTCGGAGCAGGGGTTATCCAGACTTCCGAGGGCATCCCAAGCCATACATAGCATAGACGCTCCACTTCCTCCCAGTATGGACAGGATGAGCACCTCCTGATGGAGCATACCATGTAGATGCCACCTAAACTGACTCCTCAGTGGCTTAGGTGGCTCCTCCTGGTAGAAGAGCTCCTGACCCTGTCTCTATGGTAGTGCTGAAAGCTTATCTCAGTCAAATATATCCAGGATTGTGTTCTTTTGGTCATGACCCAAAGCTCATGACCGTAGGCCTTTTTGCTCAGCTCTTTCTTCACCACTATGGGAACGATACAGCACCGATTTGCCTGTCATTCTCATGCATCCACCCTTACCTCATTCGTGAACATGACTCTAAGATACACATACTCCTCCACCTGCAGGGGTTAGGGTCTTCTACCCAACCAGGAGGGTTGATTTAATTGAAGGTGAAAGGAACAGTAAGAACTGCAATTGTACAGATTCACACGAGGGTGTCTGTTGTTGTGTTTTTATGTCATAGGTACTTCACCAGAACCATCTACCAGTTCCAGTTCCAGAAGGCGCTTTGTGATGCAGCCAACCACACAGGACCATTGTCATCATGTGACATTACCAACTCCAAAGAAGCCGGAACCAAACTGAAGTATTAAGGAGTCACACAAACAAATGTACTGTGGAATAAACGACCTCCTCTACTCTACGTACTCACTACAATCTTTGTTTCTTCAAGGAATATGTTAGCGCTCGGCAGGTCAGAGTCCTGGACAAGGGCTTTGGAAACGATATCTGGGGATGTGAAAATGAACGCTCAACCGCTGATGGATTATTTCAAGAAACTCTATGATTGGCTGAAGGAAGACAATAGGAAGCACGGCAGGACAGTAGGCTGGGAAAAACACATTGACCCATGTAAGAACACAAAAATGACCTCAAGAACAGAGAAACAGAAATAAGGATGATGCTAATGCTAATACAAACACAGGCATATGATTGGTTTAATTATTATTATTATTATCATGACTAAATCTATGGGGACATATTGACTCCAGCACTACTATGGATACAACAGAACACATGCAAACTATATTAACAATCCTTTCTTACAACCTCTAAAATCATTATAATAATAGTTGAAAATAATATTAATTGACTGATACATTTGCATAGTAAACATTAGTATTTACCTTTGGACTTGTATAATGAAACCTAGTTCATCAGAGGCGTATATATTTTTTGCCACAACACAGTACAACACAATATTTATCAAAAGATCATGAAATGAAAATATCAGACTCTTTTCTGGAGAGAACGAATTGGATCACAAGCTGATGCAGTAAATGGCCAAACCAAAACAGCACCGCAGCATTATAAATGTAGCTGGATGTGCCCCTTACAGTGAAAAAGAAAACATAATCAAGTAATAAATTATCATTAAACTTTATTTATGAGCACATATCTTATTCATTAATTCATATTCATATTTAGATTCCGAGAATGCAATCAAAGTGAGGATAAGTTTGAAGGCTGCTATGGGCGATGGTGCTGTGAGTATGATCAACAGTCGTGTTATTCCATTAGTTTTGTAGTGGGTGCTTTATGCATAAAATGCATTTGTAGTTTGATGCAAATGTCCCTCTCATGGCCTTGTACTCTAATGTCCTACAGTATCCATGGAACAGTAATGAGATGTACCTGTTTAAGACCAACATTGCATATGCTCTGAGGCAATACTACAGCCAGAAAAACCAGGCTCTTCACTTCACGTCAGTATCAGATTTGATTTTTTATTATTTTTTTTACATTTATTTTTAACTCCTTAACTTGTTTTTTTTTTTTTTTTGCTTCTTCCTCTCTGATTTTTTTTTTTTTTGCTCCACCTGTAGATCAGATAACATTCACACCTACAATGAAACTCCCAGGATCTCATTTTACATGGCCGCCAGTCGCCCTGGAAGTACAGAGTACATCCCAAAGAGTGATTTGGAGGCTGCCATCAGGTGAGACTCCATTCTTTGTCATTCGAAGCGTTGAAGATTTCCATCTGGTGTTAAATTGATACAGATAATAATTGTTGTTCATCAATATGAGTGCAGTGAGGTTTTTATGTTCAGTTGGCTGGCTATTAAGATGTGAGCAATAGTAGAATAATGTTCCTCTAAACTTGTTCAAGATATAATTGCAAGTGCAATGTAACATCAATAGCTTTGCATGGATTATAGTCATTATTATTGTGGGATAACTGTTGTATGCATTATTATAGCAGGACATAACAAAAACCCAACTGACATCAGAATTATGTCATTATGTTAATATAAAAAGTAACAAAAGTTATAAAATACATGATTTAGCAACAAGAACCACGTTTTTTTCTTGTGCCAGGGATTAGTGCTAATTTCTTATATCCCCAAGTTACATTCCAGCCCTATTTTTCTAAAAAGCTGGAGATTCACCCCAAAAAACTATCGGAATTAACATACAACAGTAGATGTAGCTTTAAACTGCAATACTTTGATACAGATTCTTAAATAATGATGTAAAAAAAATATTTTAATCCCAGGTTATCCCGAGGTAGAATCAATGAAGCCTTTCAACTGGATGACTGGACACTGGAGTTTTTAGGCATTCCGGCAACACTGGCGCCCCCTGTAGAGCAGCCGGTGGAGGTGTGGCTGGTTGTATTTGGAGTTGTCATGGGAGTCGTGGTGCTAATGGGCATGTTTCTCATCATCTCTGGTGTCAGAGAGCGTAAGAAGTAAGTTCAGTACTGAGCATTATTTGTTCACAACATTAAACTTTTAGAGCATTGGTTGAAATGTTTTGTGTTTTTAAAGGAAATCTGCCAAAGCATTTGTGGATAATCCTTATGAAAACGACAACAAGGCTTTTGAGGACAATGAAGGAGAACAAACTGGATTCTGATTTAACCGTAAGAGGAGGAAAAATGATCTATTTACAAAGTGCAGGCTTTTATTCACCACCCAGGAGTGAGAATGTGGAGGATGTTGCTTTTATAAAGCTGTTCCTGTTTTAGCAAAGCTTCATGGTTTCTTATCAAACGGATGCATCAGTGCGTGTGTATGAGTGTAAATAATTTGTTTGTCTCCACCTGTGAGCCTAGATGTTATTGTACATTAATTCTAAAAACAATAAAGTTGACTTGATGTTAATAAGCACACTGTAGCCATTACAAATCCATCAGATTCAAAGTATCTCTATCTATAGCATATCAACATCTATGCATGGGTACATCACCAGTCTCTCACACCTCACACCAAGTTCAACAATAATTAAAAAACACATCCATGCACTCGGGTCTTCAGTGACTCATCTTTGTCTTTGTGTTTTACTCCTAAATTGCATACATTGATTAATGTATCTGTTGTGATTTTTTAAAACAGAGCATAGTAAATAGTGATGCACCAAAGTATATAAATTAAAGATCAAAAACTAAAATTGTGATTAGAACAAAAGAAATGGTTACAACAGTACCATTTTTTTATGGCTATGACTGAGAATTAAGCATAAATCAAATCAAGGCACTGCAACTAAATCAATTAATCTTAATATTTTGCAGACCAAATTCCAAAAATGCACAATACAAAACACTCCACTTGCATTAAATGATAATGTACATGTTGTTCAGAAGAGGAACAATGGATACATTGGTAGAAGAATGATCCTAGAGATGGAGCTACCAGGTGCAGTGAGGGAGGACATGTAGGTAGTTGGAGTCAGAGTAGAAGACACAGAGGACAGAGGGAGATTGAAATGTTCAACCGCTGTACAACCCCTGAATAAAAGGGACAAGTCCAAAGGAAAAGAAGAAAACAGGACTGTTGGTCTAAGAGCCCTCTGTGCAACAGTGCTGCTCGCACTATCTTAGCCACTGCCCTAGAGCATGATTATAAAATTATACGTGTTCCCTTTTAAAAATCCAAAGTACATTTAAGTGAATTGCATCTCATCTCACGGAGTAATAAAACCATAATATGATCTGACGCTCTACAGTTGGAAAAAGTCCATCAGATGTGGGTGTGTATTTGTGAAGAATTTGCATATTTTATTTAATATGTAAATAACATGTGAGTAAACATTTATCTTGAAAAATAAAAAAATTAGCAGTTGGATTTTAAAGACGCAGATTTTGTGAATGTGAATCACCCGCATTATAAACAGAGCTGAATAACCACAGTAATTAAATCATTAGTAAATAGAAAAGTTTAACTGGACATGGAACGTGTGCAAACAGCAATTGATCATGTGACTGTAACAGAGTCTTTTTTAATGACAAAAAGAAACAAGTGGTGTCCGCTGCCTCCTTCCGTAGCTTCAACTGGTAACACTTCTGAACTGTCAACTTGAATGAACCATCCGCGATGCAGAACCGACTCAAAACTCGTCTGTTTGGAGCGGTCCGACTTCATATAGAAAACATAGGACAGTTTGGTGTCATCGGTCAGACATATTTGCTTCAGCTTCTGCTTCTGGCATTCCTGCAGTGAAAAAAAAAATGAATCAGAGAATGAAAACTTCTCTTGTTTACATTAAGATAAACTATTTCCATGGTACCTCAACTTGGAGAACGACTTTAGTTCCTTTCTTGAAGCACCTGAGAAAGCAGTCAGAGTCAGTGAAGTTGAGGACCACTGGAACCCCCCTGAATGGCCTTTCCATAATGTTTGCCTTGTAGTAGTAAATTGTGATGTTCTCTTTGAAACACACAAAGCAAACAATAAATATTATATATAGTAGAAGCAGATTATAGGATTAAACTACACCACTGTTTGCTGCTGTTGATGACATACCTGGATTTGGTGAAGCATACAGAGTTTTCTCAGGACACAGACTTCTAATGTATTGGTGAGTTGCTACGTGTTCGATGGATGCTTTTGAAAAATCTGCCTGTCTGAAACTTTTCCCCCCTCTTGGAACTAAAAGATATGCATGAAATAGTTAATAGTTAGTCATGCACTTTATACACAACAGGTCCACCCAACAGGAGGGGCCTGGAACACCCCGTTCTCTTCACTCACAGTGTATATATATATATATATACATATATATACATATATATATATGTATATATATGTACTTTATAGTTAACATGCATGTCATGTTAAGAAGCAGGCAGGACCTAAAAGCAGAACAGGCAGGATATACAGGTGCAGAAGGTTTATTTACAGAGTGTCCAACTATACAAAACTCACAGGAACAGCGTCGCTTACAGGCATGGACTGTGGCAAAAATGTGAAAACTCCACAGGATGAACTGCAGCAAAAACATGAAATTTCCAAAGCATGAACTACAGCAAAAATTTGAATAGTCCAAAGAACGAACTGCGGCACAGACATGAACACTCCAAGGAATGACCTGTAGCAAAACATCGAATTCTTCAACACATGATCTACCGGGAAACCAGAACACATCCTAAATGGTTAAAACTCCAACAGCATACAACAGAACGACGCTCTAAGAAAGACAGGGAGGGAGACCGGAATATGAGTATACCGAGTGCAACAAGTGGCACGAGTCATAAAGACACGCCTTAATCATCTCCCTGGGTCAAAACTGGGTGCAGCACCAACACAGACATGACAGATAGCACAATTGTACACAATCAAATATCCCCCAGCTGGCCTGTTTTGTTTAACACCAAAATATATAAACATGAATTTCATATCCTCAAGTCCAGAAATTCTTTTGGTACCCCTGCCGTATAGTGTACAGTAGGGTTTGGTTAAAAATATCGATTAATAGATTTTAATCGATTTTTTTGTTAATAGGACGATATCGATTAATAAATCCAAAAATCGATCTTTTTTTTCCTTCTTTTCCCAACAACTTTTCGTGTGCTCATGCACCACAGGTGATTACGTATTTACGTGGTTACGTGCGAGTTAACACACTTGCACGTGAAACAAATGTAAAAACCACATGCCACTAAAATCTAAAATCTAAAACTAGAGTCTGCCTTGTAATTTTGGGTTAAGTCATGTTAAATAAAAAATGCATGATGGATTAATATGACTCCTTGAGTAAATTTGTGATGGAAATAAATGTAAAAACATACATTTTTTATTAGCAAATGGATTAGGTTTCAATTTTAGCTTTGATTCTTCTGAGAATAATGTTGGTACCGAACTATAATTGATATGACAAAAACTGAATTGAAAACCGAAGCGAATCGTGAATTGAATCGAATCGAACCCTTGTGAATCGAATCGATCGATCGATTTAGAAAATTTGAATCAATACCCAGCCCTAGTGTACAGGGCTCCCAGACCCAAAACCATTGGCAAAGCCATTGACAGATCACTGTGTCACCGACTACAAAAAGGAAAACCAGGGTTCATATTTCTCTGCTTGTTGACAATAGGCCACTGATAGTCATAGTCATAATCATAGAGACAAGACTTTTCCAACAAGGTAAGGGAAACAAAAATAGAAACTGGTTAGACAATGCTTACCTAGGATGACACATCACTTTCCTCATGTACCTGTTTACCCACCGTCTCAACAGTAGCAACAGGGAGAATGTGCCTAACACAAGAAAAAGGCAGAAGTATAATAATGATTTAAATAAATGATTTAATTTGTATAATCTTGGTGGGCCGCATCAAAAAGCTCAACGGGCCACATCCGGCCCCCGGGCCTTAGTTTGTCCATGTTCGAACTAGACAATTCGATCACATAAGTACTCTTCTGGACATCTGCTTCACCAACACTTAATTCCAATTCAATGGCTCTTTTTACAGACTGACGCATGTAAGCACGTCTACCTCTGAGCTCTGCTGTCTCCAAAATATCACTCCAGTGTAGTAGCTGGTCCAAGACACAATCTATCACCAACTTAGACGTCCTATGAAGAATACCCAGAACTTCAGCTCCCACCTACCAGTTTCACACACATTAAGACATGAGGGACTCTACACTGAAGAGAATTGTAACAATTTATCTGATCCCCCCAATGGTCCGTCCAATAGGAGGGACATTTTCGACGCTTTTTAAAAACATTTACTCCTTGTCACACTGACATCTTTAAGAGAAAATGTCTATGTTCAGTTACCTCACCGAAACTCTTCAACTAACTAACATAAACATGAAAAGCTAAGAGAACATCAGCCACCAATTCTGCTCTGCAGGAGCGACAGCCGCAGAATCAGGAAATGCTGAGAACAAAGTGGATATTGGGCTTTTGAACTAGAACAAAAGCCAAACACAACTGGACAGAATACAACAGAACAATGATCCCAAAAAGAAAGAGCGATGGTGATGGGTATATGTACAACCAGGTGACACCAGAGACACAGGTGAATGGGACAACAGTGACTCCACCCGGCAGACAAAACAGGAAGGGGAAACAGACAACTCTCGCAACGCATCTATGAAATAAACTCCAGGCAGAGAGACTGATCTGATTGAGGTCGAGGTATGGAGGCAGAAAGATGTAATAATGTAATGTAATGTTGGTGTTTGAAGTTGAGGTAGAAGGTTAACAGGACCAAAGGTGCAGAGGTTAGGTAATTACATAAGTGATAAATACAGTGGGTAGTGAGCTGCAGAGTTAGATAAGAAACTGGACCAGATAAGGACAATACAGGAGACTGGACGTTTGGAAAAGTTATGGACTGATCTAAAGAAATAAAACTATATGAGTTGTAGTAAGACATTAGAATCTTTAAGCATATTATGAAATACTATAGAGGATACAAGAATGGATACTGAAATGAAGAAAATTAATCTAGTGGTTCCAATATTTTGGGGTCATCTTACATGTCTAGTTTTCTTCTCCTTGCGGCTTGTCCCTTTTTTTCAGTGGTTGCCACAGCGAGTCAACAATTTCCATCACACCTTGTCCTCTGTATCATGTACTCTAACTCCAACTACCTCCATGTCCTCCTTCACTGCATCCATCAATCTCCTCTTTGTCTTCTACCTGGTAGCTCCATCTCTAGGATCATTCTTCTACCAATGTATCCACTGTCCCTCCTCTGAACATGTCCAAACCATCTCAATCTGGCTTCTCTAGCTTTTTCTCCACACCTTCCTGTCTGTGTTGTCCCTTGTAATATATGAGTCCTCCTGGACACAATCACTGACACTAGCACGTGATATAAAACTGGTTTATTCAGTTACTGAAGCACTCTGCTGTCTCTAACAGCGGTTACGCCAGGGTCCGCGCGTAATTGTCGACGCCCGTCTCAGGCATCTGCTCCGTCGTCGCACTCTGACGTTTCTGCTTCCATTCACCATGCAGCCCCCTTCTCTCCGGTCACGGCTCCTACATATACAGGGAGAGATCTCATCACGTGAAATGCTCTCACCTGTATATGTTGCTGCACCTGCGTCGCAACTCCTGTGCGCTCTCTGTCGCCGCTGACCGCTAACCTCCGCCCCGCCTCCACATCCCTCTAATCACCTCGTTCCTGATCCTGTCCATCCTTGTCTCTCCTTAAGAGAACATCAGCATCTTTAACTCCTCCACCTCCAGCTCTGTCTCCTGTCTTCTACCTATTCCTAGTGTCTCTAATCTGTCTCTTATACACATCCTTCACTGTAGCTGACTCTCTTCTATCACAGATCACTCCTGACTCTTTTCTTTAATAGTTACATGTCTGGTAAATTATAACTAATAATAACAGGACAAACAGTTGTCGTTGAAACTGAAGTACTGTACTTTGCTGTTGCCAGTTTGAGATCTTTGATACAATAAAAATAACTAATTTAAGCCAATGACATCCAGCAAAGGTCTACTTAAAAAAACAAAGACAGAAGTCCATACAGGGGAGACATGGAAATTGTTGACTCGCTGTGGCAACACCTGAAAAAGGACAAGCCAAAAGAAGAGAAGAGGAGGAAGAAATAAATACATCTTCTGCCCCCAACCATAAAACACATGTTCACTTTGTCTAGGCTTCCATGTCTGCTTTGACAAAGGTCAGCACTAACCTCCCACTGGCCTCACCAACCCACTCTAGCACTACCAAGTGCTCTTTCTGACGGATTGTTAGAATTCTGTATTGTTGGCAAAAAAAAATCCATCCAGTTTTCTCCTTCCACCCTGCATTACGTCATGTTGGCAATACAGAAAAGTGGGGCACTCTCGGTCAAGTGGTCCAGTAGGAGTAGGTGGGTGTGGAGGAAGATGTCTGTTATGAGCTTTGACCTTTTGGAAAGTTTTTTTGGTAGTAATTTTTGGTAGAAATTTCGTTCAGTAATTATCATAATAATGTATATTTAAATGTCAATTTCTCATTGCTTGTTTTTAATTTTTTATTTGTTGCCTTCACAATCTGCCCCCACATGGTTTTATTTTGCCATTTCTTTTTACCTGCAGTGTGAATTTTGCAATTTACAAATATTGTTGTAAATATGCAATAAATGAGCACCAGCCACCGACCAAACACTGACCCTTAATTAAATCACATTGTTCACTGGTCACCCCTTATTTTTAACAGTAAAAATTATTAAAAACCAGTGCATTGAAAGGGTTTAGTGGAAAAAAAAAAACAGGAAACTGTTGGCATTTTGGTTGGAACAGAAAGCCAGAGACAATTGTTTTGTTCCAGAACAGAAACCTATGTTATCTAAATAATATAATATCTTTTTATATTCCTGTGTACCCAACAATTAAAGTCATTGGTCTCCTGGTCTAGTCTATGGTAGCCCACTATGATCTGATGAGGTTCACTCCCTCTGACGTTCACTGACTGATGGGGAGGACTGACAACCAACTACTGTCACTTCTCGAAGACAACAATAAGAGGTCAATATGGAAAATGTTAGTTTCACACACAAGATCAATGTATTTGTCCATGTTATCCACATATTGTTGTTTAACTTGTTTATCAGCTGACAAGGAAAAGAAATGATCCCTTGAAGAAATTGTATTTTTTTTTTGTTCTAACTGGTTCTAGAGTGCCAATTTTAGAGTTGAACCAAAACCCAGAAATGTTAGAATACCACTTATTTGCATTAAATTCAGCTTAAAAGCCCTAATAAAAATAAAACGTATTTAAGGAGCCAGAAAAGATTGAAGGACAGGAAATTTAACCAAACAAAATATAGAATAAGTTTATTGTGATGTTAGAATTAGGATTATATTGGGAAGAGTTAATATAATTTGGAGTTAATGCAATGGGATTAAATGAGGAGTTCAGATAATCCAGCATAGTCAAAGAAACGAGAAATATGGCCAGTCATCCCTGGAAACAGGTTAAAGAAAATAGATAATGAAATGAAATGATTAGAAACTAGTTTATAGTTGAAGTAATTATACAAGTGCTCACCTAGTGTGACTGTGCTGGTTTCTGACACAATCACCACATTATTGTAGGTGCAGCCTTTGCCCTGACATCCCTGACAGGGATCATCAGGTCCACAGCTCCTCCCCGTCATGACAGAGATGCTGGTTTCTGTCATGGTGACAACGAGCATTTCTTTCTTCTCTCCATCCGTTGCACCATCTGTCTGGACAGCATCCTCTTCTATGCACCCGGCCATCTTGTCGTCCCCTTCTCCAACCTCATCACCATCTTCTCTCTTCATTTCCATCCTATAGCTGAGAAATATGGACTCTTTTCGAAATGGCCTCAGTGTGTTTTCATCCCCTGGTGGTCGTACTTTGTCCTTGTTCTCACTGGCCTTGTGCAACGTCTGCAGTAACCAGGGGAAGAACGTTGAAGTTAGTGTGAAATATAAATATGGAACTTTAGTGCTTTAAAGCACATTTGTAAGTTGGTTAATAATGAGTTTTGGGGGATTCGACTAAATGAAAATGTCTGAACTCACCAGCATTGGTTGGCCCTGTGATAATGTTTGTGCAAAATCATCAGGAGGAAGTTTCTGCAGGTCAATATTGTTGACCAACATCAGTTTATCTCCCTTCCTGAGGGACACAGGAGACAAATGTTGAAAAAAAAAAGAATAATGCATACTAGAGGTAACTCTCTCTCTCATTCAATATTTTTTTCTTGCGCTTAAAAATAAATCTATAAGCTGAACTATGCGTTTATATTCTTTCTTTCTATAATTAAATCAAATTATTTATTAATATAATTTTATAATTAAATTAAATTAAATATTAGTTGAAATGATCAAATAATTCATTTAACATTTTTGGAGGAATTGTAGAAAAGACAAACTGAATGATTTATACCTGACAAACATTTTCTCTCCTTGTCCAGGATGGTGTTTCACCACCTTCTCCACCTCGTACTGATGCTTTCCTTCCTGGAATGTGTGGTTGATGAACACAGCACCCTGGATGGTCGATTTCTAACATATAAAATAACAGTAAATTTTAGTAAACACCAATGGGCCAACATACAAACGAACAAGGAAACTTCACGCCACCTACCTTTAGGTCCATGGTGCTGTAGGTGTGGTTGTTCTGGTGCCACAGGTTGACTCCAACACTTGACACAGAGGCAGTGCTTTAAATGCATCACTGGGAATGTACTTCTGCTCATCGCAATTTAGGGGGAAGTAGTAGAAACACACTGGTGATGGTCGTTGATGAGGAACAGAAAGGAGGAAGAAAACAACAGATGAATGTGAAGGGGCATATGAAGTGAAAGGAATATGAATCCACAGTAAAACCACAAAATAGAAGTAGATGAGGGGAAGTACTCAATCACAGCAATGAAAGGACTCCTATCCCATGGACAGAACCGTTTTTTTTTTTTTTTTACTTCATGTAGTGTATTTTCACTGTTGGACGATGATGTTTGCAGATGACATTGTGATCTGTAGTGAGAGTAGGCAACAACTAGAAGAGTACTAGTTTGGACTGGAGAGAAGAAGAATGAAGTTCAGTCGTAGCAAGACTGAGTACATGTGCAGAGCTGGATCAGGTGGAGGAGTTTAGATACTGAGGATCAACTGTTCAGAGCAGTGGAGACGGTGAGGAGAAAGGAGAAAAATAGAGTACAGTCAGGATGGACCAACTGGAGAAAAGAGTCAGGAGTGATCTGTGATAGAAGAGAGTCAGCTAAGGTGAAGGGAAAGGTTTACAGGACAGTGGTGAGACCAGCCATAGAAGAAGGAGAGGACAGAGTGAGACGGCACAGTTAGATGTGGAGGAGTTAAAGATGCTGAGATTCTCTTTAGGAGAGACAAGGATGGACAGGATCAGGAATGAGGTGATTAGAGGGACAACACAGACAGGCAGGTTTGGAGAAAAAGCCAGAGAAGACAGATTGAGATGGTTTGGACATGTTCAGAGGAGGGACAGTGGATACATTGGTAGAAGAATCATCCTAGAGATTGAGCTACCAGGGAGGAGACAAAGAGAAAATTGATGGAGGGAGGACATGGAGGTATTTGGGGTTAGCAATAGAGAGGACAGGGGGGATGGAAAATGCTGAAAGGAGAAGATGAAGTGTATTTTGACTGTTAGTACTGTCAGAGCTGAGGTGGGAAAATTGAAAAGACAAAGTCACAAAGAGGGAAAACAGGGAAGTAAACTGTTAAAATACAGTTTGGATGAAATCACTTCCTCTGTATAAGAGTGCAGCATAAACAACAAATGAGATTTGAGAACATGATGCAATTCTTGTTTATCACCACACTGGCGTCTCTCTGGCAGTACTGATTAACCAATTATAAAGGGGATTTCTGGATGAAATCTCATGTTGATATTTAACATTTATGATGTCATATCTCTAACTTTTATGAATGTATTTTTTCCTGCTGGAATTTTCCACAGCAGTTATTTTAGCACTTTAGGTTTCACATATGGATCACTGTCTACATTTATCTATGTAGAAAGAGAGAATTTAGGACATTGTTGGACAGTAGAGAGACAACTCATGATGACTCACAGCGGGGTATGTGACCTGTTCCACAGCTGATGAGAAGCCTCTAGAGAGGAGGGGCTTAGTCAGCACATATGTCTTCTGATGCCCTATTCCCACACTTGAAGACATTTTCAACACCTGCTTTCTTGACCACAAAAACACACTGCTTGCATTCTGGTCAACTTTAGGAAAATGCCCTGGTCAGAAATGGTCTTTTCTTTTTGAATCTTATTTTATCTGATGTCTGTGTGGGTGGGGAGGCTTCTGGTATTTCTTGAAAAACCTGCCAATCCAGTCCTTCCCAAAGAAGAGACACTAGACGAGGGACACAGAAATACAAGAAAAGGAATGTTCCCTGATGCAAGAACAGACACAAGATTACTGACCAGAACCTTTAGTTCAGACTATATCAGGGGTGGGCAAACTAAGGCCCGGGGGCCACATGCGGTCCGTTGAGCCTTTTAATGCGGCCCGCCATCCCTGTCCAAATGAAATAATTTATTTATATTATAATTAAACTTCTGACTTTTCCCTACAATGCCTGCGTTTTCCATGTAGATGGCATTAAAAAAGCCAATAAGAAATTTAGTATATTGGGTTTGATGCATGACTTTTACTTGCCATTCATCTTAGCTTACACGAACGCTCCATCTCTCTGCTCTTGACTCGGCCCCGTGTCCAATTTTAGGAGAAATTGTGGTCCGCAGGTCAAAAAGTTTGCCCACCCCTGGACTATATCCTGCACATCCATGGACAAACTCAAGTGCATGAGGTGGTTGCCACCTTTCAGACCTGTTATCTTCAATATGAACTCAACTTACAACGTATCCCACCACACCAGGGAATCTCAAAACCTGTCTCTTATACACATCTGCTGCTGACATCATCATCTGTTTTGTCACGTTTTCCCCAACAGAGGCGCAAACCCGCAGGTCAAAAAGTTTGCCCACCCCTGGACTATATCCTGCTCATCCATGGACAAACTCAAGTGCATGAGGTGGTTGCCACCTTTCAGACCTGTTATCTTCAATATGAACTCAACTTACAACGTATCCCACCACACCAGGGAATCTCAAAACTATGCAAACAAGGTGAAAGGAATTCAGCTGGAAGCAGACAAGACTACGGTTTCATAGGAAGTCCCTTCCATGTTCACCTGCATTCCACCTTCTAAATTCACCAAGACATGACCCCAGACTAGACTCCCTACACACCACCTATTTCCAGTTCAACAAGTGTTTCTACATACAAACTGTCCTGACGTCTACTTCAGGGAAACCACTGTACAAATGCATGTAACAGCTCAGGAGGCCAGGGCAAGGTGTTATATCTACTGACTGAGGACTGAGAATAGAAGATGGGGAAGTAAATGTCCTTGCCAGGGAAGTGTGAAGGAAGCCGTCTACACCAACCGAGAGGAACCATCTCTTTATAGAGGAGGCGGATTAAGACACAATCTCTCATCTACCCGAGGAAATTCCAAACTCTTCTAGATACCATCCCAGACAGAGTCCAGGGTGGGCATAGCCGTGTTTGACCATCAGGTGATACCAAAGTCCTATTCGGCTCTAACAGTATCTTCCCATTCCAAAACTCAACTCAAGACGCTTAGTGGATGAGAGGTGAAATGTCTTCTGAAAACCTATCAGTCCAGTTGTCTCTGACGAACCTTCTCCGCATATCTCATCTTGTCTCCATGATTCATTGGTGTCCAATGTTGTGCCCTGACACTGACACTAGGTTGTGTGGCTAATTCTGCACTTGCAAACACACATTGGCTATTTCCAGTTTTGAGCACCAGCTAAATCTGTAGACACTGAGGCAGGATTGAGTTACATGGGAGACACATGCCACAGGTCTACGACCAACAGCACATGCTACACTGCGCCAGACCAGACCAAACTCCTGGTTCCAGGGCTGCGGACACAGACAGGAGGTGACAATCCTCAGTTAAACCAGGTAATGGATTTTTACTACAGTGCTTTCTCATATTAATGTGTGATTTTAAGGTGCCTGATATTTTAGAGTGTTTTCTTTCAGTAAAAGTAGAGTAAAAATGGTAAACGACATCTAGGAAACATTGTTTTTGTTACAGTTTAACAATCAAACCCTGCCAACAAAACTTAGTCGGATCATCAATACGTCATCAGTGTTTCTTCCTTCCACTTTTCAGATGGCGACAGTGGATGTATTAATAATCGGCGGTGGCCCACATGCTCTGACCATTGCAAGCCTGCTGTGTGGTCACAACACAGACCCTCACCCTCATGACTCAGTCCAGTCATCTTGCTGCTTGGAATCTCCAAAGTCTACACCCAACAAGAGATGCTGGAGCGTAAAGAAAAAGAAGGGAAAGACAAAACCAGGTGAGATATGCATGATCACACGACGTTAAAACTTCACTTTTTGGAGCCACTTTATCAACAAATCAATACATTCGGATAAAAACAAAGTGTCTGAAGCCATGGGCGACATTGAGGTTAAAGAGTTTAGTTTGGCAACTGGACATTTAGTTATTTTTTTGGAAAACGGTTCTAACTGCAGCAACTGCTGTTACTCCCCACTAACAGTTGGAACTGAAGAAGCCTCTTGGATGAGAGGAGAAACGTTTTCCGAAAAAAAACTGAATGACCAGTTGCCGAACTAAACTCTTTAAACCTTGACCATGACCTGGATGACTGAGAAGCTTCATCGACATGGGTGACATTATTATCTGTTATCTGTTTATAAGCCAAGAACATGCAGTTCCCGTTCTCACCACTGGAGGGCCATAGATTAAAAAGCTGACATGAGTAAATAAATCAGTGTACAGTTGTGGGTTAGATTCCAGGTTTAGACAGGTTTAAGCCGCCACAAAGCTTTGCTACATTATATGTTTAAATAACTAGGAATGTGTATGGGCTGGCTGATGTCATCAACCTTAAAGTAACATAGTTCTTAAATATATTATTGGAAGATTGTTATCAGTTATTCTCTAATAATTAAAATAAAGTGATAAAATACCTGTTTTGCTATAAACACACAAACGTTTACCACAGTTATGGGAAAAAAAGCTGCTTAAATGAATATTTGTTGATATCGGAATCAGAAATGAAGTGTTCCAACAACAAGGACAAAACTGGTTATTATTGAACTTTCCAAGTACAATATTTTCCAGCATAATGCCCACATCATTTTCATATAAATCAGACAAGGCCAAACTAAGGCCCGGGGGCCAGATGCGTCCCGTTGAACTTTTTAACACATCTGCCAACCTTGTCCAAATAAAACAATTTATTTTGTATCATTATACGTCTGACTTTTTCCTGAAATAGTGTGTTTCCCCATAAATGGGAAATCATAAAGGGTGTTAGAAATGTGGGATTTTAGGTTTTATACATGACATTTACGTGCCATTTATCTTAGTTCAAATGAATGATCCATCTTTCTGCTCTGGACTCTCCCTAGTTATTTGACTTATCTGACTGTGTGAACGTGCACCTTACGGTCCTAAAATTATGATAAGAATTTGTTATTTAGGAGAAACTCTGGATGTTCAAGCAACCAAGTCATCAGGTCCAGATGGACTTGTTTCCCCTCGGTTGAGTCTCCTGGTGGTGGATTCCTATGGAGAGTGGACCACTCTGTGGGAAAGTCAGTTCACAGCACTGAGCATCCCTCATCTGCGCTCACACACACTGGTACACACGGACCCCCTTAACAAGGTATATACATGTCAAAAGTCATCACAAAAGTGTGATTGCAATGTTATAGGTATTTTATTAAATCCTCATGTTTTCCGGAACAGCACGCTCTACAGGAGTTCATCCTGAAGATGGATCGAACAGCTGAACTTCACCGACTCCAAGATCAGATTTATATCCTGGATGAAAATGCATTTTTTAGTGACATGAGACTCGGCAAAAAAGAGAAGAAGCGGCTGAACGTCAACACATCCCTGAGAAAAAGTTTGTCCTTCAGTCTGCCAGGAACAAGACTCAGTGTGGACTTCTTTAAGGACCAGGTTAGATGGGTGCTTAGTATTTAGTAAAATAGTCTTATTTTGTTGTTGTTGTTTTAATGATTACTTACTATTTACTAGTAAGTACATTTTCACACTTTAAGAGCTATTTGCTAGTCAAACAGATTTACAGGAGTGTCTTAAGGTTGTCTTTTTTGGGTAAATTCGAAGGTGGACAGATATAACCTGGACAAAGTGATGTTGAAGGGAACAGTGGAGGCCATCATCCCCATTTTTAAGGATGTGGGATTAAAGAACCCTGGTGAGGATGGACTGGACGGCGGAGAGAAGACAACAGGGAAAGAGAACAGCAAACAAGTCAAGTATTTTAAAGTCCAACTTCAGGACGGCACCATGATTCAGGCTCGACATGTGGTCGTAGCAACAGGACCGACCCGTGCTCAGATGGCCAACATTCCTTCATGGGTGAAGAACATTGGTGAGACATATCCAGAGGAGCGTCTGCAGCACACGGTGGAACTCATGCACTATTTGTCCAAATCAAAGCAGACGCAGAAAGATTTTGTCCCATTTAAAGGCAAGTGAGGGTTTTGTCCTTGAATTTGCCCTTGAATGTCCTTGAAAAGTAGTTTAATCTCCTGTCTTCACAGTTAACCCGTACTGTCTCTGTTTGTCTGCAGTGTGTGAGAAAGGCCAAAGGGTAATGGTAGTAGGTGGAGGTCTGACCAGCGCCCACGTCGTCTCCCTCGCCCTACAGCACGGCGCCAGCCACGTGACCTGGACCATGAGGAAACACCTGCAGGTCCGGAGACTGTGTGAAGCCACATGTATATCAACTCCACAGAGTCACTGACGGTAACTCTGCCTGTCTGTCTCCACAAGACGTGTTCATTCTGTCCTTACTCTCTTCTAAAGTTGAAACAGTTTGACGTCGGGGATGTAGAGAGTCTGGTCGGTCGATACTCTCACGTAGAACATGGCATCAAGATGGACGGACAGGCTTATCTGCGACAGTTCTACAATGAACGAAGTCTACACAAACGACTAGCTATGATTCGGCAGGCGAGGAAAGGTGGAGCTGTCACGCCTGAAGCTTACATCCACCTGCAGTCGTTTATACTGAAGGGACAGGTGGATGTGAAGACGTATTGTCAGGTAATAAAACGCTTCATACTTATTGGCATGAGTTCATAATGTATTGAAAGGCGTCGGCAGTGGTGGCCTAGTGGTTAAGGAAGCGGACTTGGGTCTGCAGGATATCAGGGTTCGAATCCACCAGCTGCCAGATTGCCACTGAGGTTGTCAACACCCACAGAAAGACTCACGCTATGGTGCAATGGAATTTGGGTGGTGGCAAGTGGACAAGGAGAAGAAGATGGATGAATGAATGAATGTACCTAAAGGCAAGTGAACAGTGGAAAAGATAAATGTTTGGTGCCATGTTTAGTGGACCTCAGTGATAACCTGGCAGTTTCTGGATTCAAACCTGGAACTTGGATCCAGACCACCTTAACCACTAGGCCATTAGGGGCACTATTAACATGCTTTGATAAGTAGAAAACAGCTTGATATTCTTGGTTTCTTTAAGACATTTTTTCTCATCCAAAGACATCTTAGATTTTTTTTTAGATTTTAAATATGGAACTTTATTAACACAATCCAAGAAAGACAGAGGTGATCCACGGCCAGCAGAATAAAAAAACAACCAGTGTAGCTGTTGCACTCTCTACTGACATGAATCCAAGATAACCTCATCAAGCTGCTGACACGCAGTCAAATTAGGAACTGAGTGAACTGCAGTTCACTGCCAGAGACATGGCACAGTATATCATCATGAGCCCACAATTGTACAAACACGTCATTGGTATTTGTGAGACTGTGGAAGAAGTGCTCCAGCCTCAGCCTGGCTGGACCACAGCATCAAGCACTGGCCCCTCCACTGTAGATCCCCTAGTCTCTTTCTCAGTGGAGGTTTGTAGATGGTGCTCCACTGGGGCCTCCACCCACCAAGTTTGTTCGTCCACACACTCTCCAGTCTGTCACACAGGTGCCTCTGATGTATGGCCTTAACATAATAAGTGTAAACTGCCTTTTTACCAGCGTCCTGTAGGTGTAGCACTGTCCCAGCAGGAGGGGGCTGCTGAGTTGAGCGGCGGAAGCAGGTCCCAGGTGAATGCGGGGGATCAGGTCAGAGGGGTTGGGCATGTCCTCACCACTGCGGTGACGAAAGAGGAGTAGACAGACAGACAGATAGATCTTTAGTATTCCCAAGGTAAAAGTTTCATCACTAATAACTGTGCAGGTGAGTGAAGCCGTCTGGTGCTACAAGAATCAGGCCTGGAGTCTCTCCCTCAGCACTGGTGACCACTGGACAGGAGATCAGATCTGGCTTGCTACTGGCTGCAAACTTGATGTGTCCCAGGACCCACTGCTATCGGAAGTGATGAAGGAATTCCCAGTACATGTGAGTTACTGGGCAGCATATGGTTTATAAACAGACTGTATTTATCTAATAAGGTTTCACGTGGTGTTTTTCCAATAAGGTCATCGATGGCTGGCCCTGCATCACCGAAGGTTTACAATGGGCAGAGGGGTGTCCACTCTATCTGATGGGACAGTACACTGCCTTACAGGTGGGTTGGGAATTATATTTCTGTGCAGAAATTTAGAAGTGTGTGGTATTTACACATACGTTTACATACAGGTTGGACCACATGCTGTGAATCTGGCTGGTGGACAGGCTGCCAGTGTGAGGATCGCCAAAGACATCTTAGAACAGAAAAACCCATCACACAAGAGAAATGGAGAGAAATCTAAAACCGAAGAATATATTCAACACATGCATGGGCTTCTATGGCTTTGACATCATAGGCGGTAAAAACCTAAATCTGTGAAATGAAATTTTTTGTTGAAATGAAATGAGTTCTACTGGGGTCCAGAGTTTACATTAGTCACATGCTATGGCTTTTTTTCTTCATCAGCTTTTTTTAATCGCTGCTAAATTGTATTTATTTACAATCTATTGTTTATTTATTTAAACAGAAAATATATTTTCTATTTTTCAAAGCTTTTGAATTGACAAGGAAGGAACCCTTTCAAACACAAGGAAGTGTTTTTGTGAATAAACAAAAAATTTGGTAAACATTCCACTTTGTTGTACCTGACTATTCACCCAGTTTTGTTTCATGATGTTAATGAATGGCCATACATTCGTTTAGCAAAATTATTCATGGAAGTCAAACAACGTCAGGATTTTCTTTTTTGCCTAATTCATCCAACGGCTCGTTAAAAAATTAACTGAGTGTAATGTAGAGCACCAGCATTCACCACTAGAGGGCAAAAAAGTAACATTTTTGGGTTGTTAAGACTCAACATTTTGCAACTGAGAGTCCTCTGAAAAAAATTAGTGGTTAAAATGTCATAATGTCCATTTGCATTACATTGCCCATTACTAAAGGTTGCATTAATATATATATATATATATATATATATGCATATACTGTATATATGTATATATGTATAATGTATTATTATTATTATTATTATTATATATGTATATATATATACACACACACATACAGACATACATATATACACAAATATCTACATACATACATATATACATACATACATACATATATACATACATACATGCATACACACATATATACATATATACATACATACTGTATATGTCAAGTCAGGTGTGCTGCTGGTTGGTTGCCATCTTTTTTTCCAGTCTTCTTGGTCTTCCTTGGTTTCTGACACCTGAATAGCTGTGTGTAGACATGCTTCACGGCTGTGGCCACATTCTGCACATTTGTCCCAGTCACCGTCAAGGTACCGGTGAACAAAGCCTGAATGGTCGCCTTTAGAATCTTGTTCCTGTATTTGGCAGCAGGATGGAGCTCCAGTTTGTAGCTGGCCACAGATCTCCTGTCCTTGGCAAAGTCGTTAAGGTGCAGTGCAGAGGGCATTGAGCTCTCTGCCAGGATATTCACCACTGCAGAAGCCAGACAAATTCACATGGAAGCCTCGTTTTATCATCGGGGGCATCTCATACTCCCCAGTTGCCCCAGTGCAGATTATTTTACCTGAAGATCCAAATTGAGGCTGTAATCATGTGTTTTTGAAGCTCCACCAGGACCTTCCCCAAATTTGGCTCATAGATGTCATGGCACCAACTTGTCCTAAATGTTGACATAAACAACTATGGTAATGAACAAAAACATGGTTTTATTACATTATTTTGTATTATGTTATATTAATGAAAGTTTTTTGTACAAGTTGAGCAGAGAATGAGCCTGCACTTTTTCTTGTTTTTGTGTCCCTGAAGTACACTATGAGTCAGAGTTTGCTTTTTCATTTTTTTACCATTCCATTTTATTTCTTTTTTTTTTGCCTGAGTAAAAATCATCTCCATTTTGTCTTTTTAATTGCTGTTGAGTCCAATCAGCTTCATTCATGAAAGACTACCAACCGTCTCAGTGTGCAGATGTGTACAACACAACAATAAAGACATCAGGGAACAATGTGTGAATGTGCATAGAGAGGTGTAACCTGTCCCTTTAAATGGTAATGAGCCAATGTGTGCTGTGTCCATCTTTCCAAGGGGTCTAATAGATCTTAAGGATGGTTTCATGTGACCATGGTAACTGTTGTGCAGTGAGACAGCTGGTTGACACAAAGACTGCAGAGACTGAAAGCTTAATGTGCAATCAAGTGATTTACACATGATAGTTAATAACAGTCTTAGGGGCCGGAGTCTCCACAACTGACACACAATGATGGTTGTATTTAAACCATATTCTTAGTCCTGATATTCATGCAAAGGTTATTACACGTCTAACTTTATGAGCTGATCGATGACAGAAAGACTTCAGTGTCAACGACAGATTTATTTTGGAACAGAAAAGTTCCAAAATAATCTCACGGCCCAAGACAACTTTCTGGGCTATGGACGCCAGGGACCAGATTTTTGAGCCACATAATAGAAAAATCATCTGAACCCTGTCACAAAGGTCAACCCCTTCCCAGGGACCATTAATTGCCCACTCACTACAATAGAAGGAACTTTGTTATCTTAAGTATATAATCCTCAATATCTCTCATCTTCAGTTTAGAAATGATGAAGCTTAGGTGTCAGGCAGGTTGTTTTCCTACAAAAAAGGGCAAACCTCACGTTGCCTAATGGAACTCTTCCATCTTAATACCATATTATTAAAAATAAAACCCCCAAAATGTCACACAGTGGCCTTAGATTGCCTGTGTTGCCTTAAAAAACATTGGATCTGGCACAACTGCAGCTTGAGATTGTCAGTGTGGTTGGACTGAGTCAGACTCCTCTGCCTGCATGCCTTTCAGCAGGTGTGTTTGCTCTCACTCTCTGGACTTCAGGAATCACACAGCTGTGGATACGGATCACAGACGTCTCGCTGTAGGAGTGTGAGATCTGTTCTCCTACACAGATGTTCAACCTTTAACGGCTGGCACCAGATCTTGTATCTTAATTCCCATCAAGTATCAGAAACACGGCTTCAAAGAAGTTAAAGGAATGAAAACAAAAAGGAAGGAAAGCAAACTCATCATCATTGTGATTCACTCCACTGCACACAACGAAATGTCACCTCTGTATTTAACCCATCACCAAAGTGAACAGTGAACAGTTTTGAGCGCCCAGGGAGCAGTGAGTGAGGACGGTGCCATGCTCAGTGGACCTCAGTTGTAACTTGGCGGTAGGGGGATTCAAACTGGGGACCTTGCGAACCCAAGTCCGCCTACTTAACCATTAGGGCCACCAACTGCCCCAGCAGTGGCCGGAATAAAAAAAAAACTGAATCGCAAAATTTTGTTCCATAACAGAAATGCATATTTAAAAATAATTTTAACCAGTTTTTTATGGTTTTATTTGGTTCTTTATGAATCCTTTTTTACCCTACAATCAATCTCATTCATCTAAAAAGTCTAAGGTTGCCAGGGCTTTGAACCAGAATTTTATTTCACAATTCTGGTTTTGGGTTTCACTACGGGGTTGATGTCTCTAAACAAGTTAAACAAAAAATATTTGTTCCTCCTGTTCCTTGCTTTTCAGGAGCCAAACGACTTTGAATGTAGCCTGCACACATTTTTTAAATAACTAAATAAAACCAGTATTGACCAGTTACAATTATTTTCAATTTAAACAAAAACATGTGTTTCTGGTTTTGCTTCTGTTTCATGCAAAATGCCAAAAGTTTCTGGTTATTGTTCCTTGAATCGGTTCTAAGCCCCGAAAGTGGTGTGATGGGAGACGTAGACATGTGCTTAGAGCTGATGGGTGACAGTAAATAGAATGTTAAAAAAAAGGTAAGATTGACAAAAAAGTTAAACACTATTATTAAAAATATATATATATAAATAAATTGTATATAAATATGTTCACAACATATCATGTCCCTCAGCTTTGTTCCAAAAATAATAATGATATTTAATAATATTTGCCCTGCAGTAGGATTTTAATAATCTGACCCAACACTTGTCTTTTTTGTCCATCCATCCATCCATTCATTGTCAACCACTTGTTTGTTACCGGGGATGTGGGGAAAACAATTCGCCCTCCTCCCCACCACGCACTCTCCGCCACAACTATAAATAACAGCATTTGTCTATAAAATAGTTCTAGCTACACCTCTGCATAACATCGTAACCTTGTTAACATAGTGAGAAACAAAAAAAAGAGATATAGTTCAACTTTCAAGGATGTTCAATTACACTTTATTGTAGTGCGGCGGAAAAAGGCATGTTCCCCAGGGTCACACCGCGCCCCACTCAGCATCACACTGCGCCACCGCAGGGGGGCACGCCCCACACTTTGAGAAGCACTGAGTTAAAACTCTAATCTGTCATGCATTAATTTTTTTTTTTTATCTTTTTAAAAGTCATGGCCTGCAGGACAACAAAACGAAGCCATACAATCCTGTTCCATTTGGCACCGCTTCTTCAAAATGTGATGAAGTGATAATGAAATGTCGTCTACAGTCAGGTCAGGCTCCAGTCATGGAGATGCATTTAAATGCACATCTTTTTCATCGTAAAAGTTGCATTTTCCTGTTGTCAGACACATTTCTCCTGGATCTCCAAGCAATCCTGATCCTGCATCGTGTAACGAATGAACACAGTTTAATTACGTCCCATATCAGGATGCCGTCTCTCTTTGATCACTCCCTTCATTCTTAATCTGCTCTTCCTGCCTCAGTATTTACGACTCTGGTTCTGATCTCGTTCCAGTGTTACTTTCCCTCCTGATCTCAGCCAAAGAAAAAACATGTGTTCCACTTTAAACATTGATAGATTTATACCGGCATCTCTGATGTCTCCAGACGTCACGGAATAGATATCAGTGTCAACTTATTGGAATTACTGGAGAATTTTTTTCTTTCTTATTTTTGTTTGACATAAAATATGACCAGGTTTGGCGAAAGATCATTTATTCTGTCAATATCTATTGATCACACCCTGTGTTTTTCTTGCTGCTTGACCTTTTTCTGCAATCCTCCGCTTTGACAGGTCATTAAATGACATCATGGGATGGAGGATTGACAGGAAAAACACATTTTTCAAAACACTCCATGACCATTTGTCCAGTCTTTGGGACTATTTATCCAGTCTAAATGGAAAAAGTGACTACTTGTCTTTGTGCCACAGCCCAGCAGCATTTTACCCATCACCAAGTGGACAGTGGACCACAGACAACAAAACAAGTCTGTGATGCGGGGATGCAAACTGAAATGTGTCTGAACAACATGCCTCAGCAGGCTTTGAGAACTGTACAGTGTGTCAATAATATGTATTTATATTTATTAAATCAGCATGTGTCTAACAACAGATTTAGACACAACTGGGATTGATTCCACTACTGTGGGAATTTAAACATCTGGTCATAAAAAGAGCACAGATGAGATTCAGATTCACTGACATCAATCTTATGTCTTCAGAAAAAGTCATCTGTCCCCTCACTTCCTCCTGACTGGGACACAACATGCAGTAAATATACTGAAATGTTGGAATAATGCTTTAACCCCACCATTAGAGTTATATCAGTATCTTTAAATCAAGTTCAAATGAAATAGAATAATAATAATGTATATAATATAATAATATATATATATTATATATTTTAATAATGTCTGGGCTGTTTTTAAAAAGTGTGGAACAGTTCGTTGTCAACTTCTTTAGAACTTAGTCAAAGTGTTAAGGCTACCTTGTTTAACGTTATACCAACGCCACCAGATAATAGTGTAAATGTAATTTTAAAAAGTTCAAAGAGATTGACAGCTAATAGACTAAAGAGTAGGTTTTGGAAACATTTTTTGGGGTAAAAAACCCTCAAATTGTGTTCATATACTGATGCTAATACATTGACCGTTTTGAAGTTTTGTGCAGGAGATCTTGCCCATCAGTGCTGATCTTGTGTGCGTTCCCATGTATGTGCTGCTCTTCCAGATATAGAGAGGATACTAATGCACCTCCACTTCCCTACTTCTACCACTGATGCAGTGGGCAGCTCTGTGTGGCGTGAACACTGAGTGGGGATGGCGTAATACTCAGTGCACCTCAGTGGTAACTTGGCAACTGGTGGACTCAAACCTGAAACTATTCGGACGCAGATCTGGCTCCTTGGCCACTAGGGCACCACGAGCTGGCAATTCATTAGTGGCACATAAAAGGGAAACTGATAAAAATATTTAATGTCGTGAATATGGAAGAATTTTAGTGACAGAAACACAGGAGGCAGATTAATCAACCAAGAAACATTGTGCAGTAATAATATTAGCCATTGACCAGATGAACTGAGGTAATATTTCATTTATTCATCCGACTGCACAATGGCTGCAGGTTATGTGGGTCGGCACGGTGCTATGCTCTCAGTGGCAACCTGGCAGCTGGTGGATAAGAACCTGAAGCCTTATGGACCCAAGTCTGCTTCCTTAACCACCACAGACGCCCTACTGGCAGATTACAATCAATTTATTGGGATTACAATCAATTTATGCGCTGAGCTTAGCATCGTCCCGACCCACACAACTTCCAGTGGGCTAACCAACCACAGGAAGGCTGACAGTATAAGTGTGTTGGGATTTGAGTGGCAGTTGCAGACACTGCTGCCCCTGAGACCCTGTAGCAGATGAAGATGAAAGAAAAGAGAATGACTTCAAAACTTTCCCGTCACTTTAAGAGCTGATCTTGAGCATCTTGTAACGATTGCTTGGAATTGAATTGCCCATTATGAAACAGGAAGTAGTCAGTCCAATACAGACAGACGTGATGAAAACACATTTCCGTCTCAGGCGACTGAAGAGTCTCATTTGTGCTGGTTCTGACCAACCAAAAAGAAGGCTGCGTTCCAGCACGTCTAACATTTACATAGCTATAAATAGCTGTAGCTATAAAGCTATAAAAGAAATTTTTTGATGAAGGACTTCAATAAGAATAAAGTGAGGAGAAGAAACAATGATTTTCAGTCAGACCTGTTATTATATTCACTAATAATATCTCAGTATCATCCACCACACTGGTGCAGACAAGGAGTGAATAGACGAATAGATTCCAATTCTCTGTGAACTAAATTGTTTTTGTTACAATCAAAACCACATTTGTGTGTCATTCATTCTATCAATTGAATAAGAAATTAAAAAGGAATGATTCAATTTGATTTTGAATTGGATTTTATTTTAAATGGGCCTCTTTTTATATTATTGAAGAAAAAAAAGAAGTTAAAAAAAAATTTTGAGTGATATACGGAGTCAGAAAAGTCTCTGTGTCTTGCAGGATTACTGAATTTTTTTTTCATATCATAAAGATTACTGTGGGTTTAATGATAAATAATATGAAGTGTTTTAAATGAACCTAAATGAGTTGAATCTGCTCTTTATGGAGTCTTCACATATGAAAGGCAGTGAGTGGTGTATAGCTGTGAAAAGTGTAATTTTGTAATAAAAATGTAATTTAGTTGTTTATTTGCATTAAATATGAATAGTTTGAAAGATGGAGGTGGCGACCGTCCCACCAACCTCACCACATCAGTGAGGTTTGGACCACACTGACCATCACTGTGTCCATCACCGTTTGGTACGAAGGTCTGTATGAGTGATATTAGAACCAGTGGTTCTTAACCTGGGTTCGATCGAACCCTAGGGGTTCGGTGGAGCCTCTGCCGCAGAGGTCAAGACGCACCAACTCATCATGTCCAAACGCGAAAACATGCCTTGTTTGGTCATCACTGGCTGCAGATGACCACGTGACATTGCTTGGCCAATCTATATCTATATGAACTTGAAAAAATCATATTTTTATTTTACAATCAAGTAGGGTTCGGTGAATGGGCCACTGTGTTAGATGTTCTTGTGTTTGCTTTCTTCTTGTGTGTTTACTTTTAGCACCTTTTTCATCACTGGATCATCCACCACTAGTCCTACAGTATATATTCTACTTACTCACTGAGACTAAAGCCAAAGCTCCTGGGATCTACCCTCCCCAGGGCTCCCCCATGTCCACCATCTACACAGTACAATTCAATAACATTAGTTATTGCCTGCTCAACACCTGTGTTTCCTGCATGTGGGTCTGTCTACTAGTAGACATCTAGTAGGGATACACACTGATCTAATACCCTCCATGTGAAAAAAGAAAAGCTTAAGACTCTCTCTTGGTATTATCAGTTAGTTTAGTTCATCCAAAACTGTATCTGTCTAATACCAGAAAGCAATAAAGGCAATTAAATCATTGCCAGAACCTGGGTTCAGAAAGACACAAACAACATAAAACAACATGTTTTAGTTTGACATCATCAGATTTAAGGTAATCCAGATGAGTCCTAGTCTGATGAGGTTGTTAGCACATTACTTTTTATGTGTTGCACACATAAAGTTTATGTGGTGACTTTCAGTTTCCTTTATATTCTTGCAAAACATGAACAGGAAACAATATGAAGACATGTGGTGATGTCCCGCCGTCCCTTCTTCTATATATGTGTGTGTAAATATTTGTTTCGGCGTGTCGCTTTTTCAGGGGTTGCCACAGCAATTCAACATTTTCCACCTCACCCTGTCCTCTTCATCCTCAACTCTATTTCCGACTACCTCCATGTCCTCCTGCACTGCATCCATCAATCTCTTTGTATCCACTGTCCCTCCTCTGAACATGTCCAAACAATCTTAATCTGTCTTCTCTAGCTTTTTCTCCAAACCTTCCTGTCTGTGTTGTCCCTCTAATCACCTTATTCCTGATCCTGCCCATTCTTGTCTCTCCTAAAGAGAACATTAGCATCTTTAACTCCTCCACCTCCAGCTCTGCCTCTTGTCTTCTACCTATTCCTAGTGTCTCTAATCCATCCATCTTTGCTGGGCTCACAAGCGACCAACCTTTCCCTTCACCTTATCTGACACTCTGATTTTTATGTTACATAACGATAAAATCTACACTAACCATATAAAGAAAACAATGCACAACATGCTGTACACATTATCAGAAATGTCCACATATTCATTCTGTTAGCGTGAGATGCTGAGTCAGATGGTGTCGGGTGAGTCAAGGGATGGTTGCATGTGTGGGACGGGGTGGTGCTGCTGGACTTACATGTAAGTGAAGGATCTGGATCACATTTAAAACACATGGTAGTGATCACCTAGTGGCCGGCGGCTTTGCTAATACAGAGGAGACCGTTGTCTGTGTTAGAACACATCCTCCTTGGTTTAATAACATGCAGTCCTCTTGTGTACTTCCACAGTTTGGAGAGAACTGAAAAACTTTATCTGGATTCACCCTGAATTTGACTCATGTCGTTCCATTCAGCTTTAGTGTAAAGTAGACTTGCTTCTGGTGGGTTGCAGGTTCGAATCCACCTGTTTTTCACTGAAGTCCACTGAGCATGGCACTGTCCCCTCAAGGTTCACTTTGGTGATGGGCTAAAGGCAGTTGTTTGCAGTGGTTTGGAATTTATGTCAAGAAATTTGCCTTCCATCTTTCCTCCAAAAATTAAGTTAACCAAAGATTAGTCATGGCCGAGAAGGAAACCTGGAGCCTTTTATGATGCAGATTATCGAGAGGAAGCCGAGAATTAGTCCAATTAAACTTAAAAGGCACTGAAATGTCTCACATTCCCCGACTTCCCTTTGACTGAACAGGATTTGCAATCAGAGAATCCTAAACCTCGGACGTCTGCAGTTGTTGTCACGGTTGTTATTTTACAAGTCAACTCTGAAGCTTCGTTCTCACTGAAGCTCCAGCAGTAAAAAGCTCCACGCTTTAAAATCCTTTTTAGCATTCTCATTTGGTCCGTCCATGTCTCAGTGTTGTGGGACATCTGGCCCAGCGCGCACCCACTCTCACTTTGCAGCTGCAAGTTAAGGAGTGTGTTTATGTGTGTGTGTGTGTTTTCCACAAACCCTCACTGGGAGTACCAAAAGTGTGTGTGTGTGTGTGTGTGTGTGTGTGGTCTGTTGAACTCAGCTGGTTGGGGAAAAAAAAGAGTCAGAGAGGCAGTCGGTTCTAAGTACTTTAAACACATTGGGATTCCTCCTCCGCCAGAACAGGCAGGAAGAGTCCAGGGACAAGGATGAAGATTGAACGCAGCCTGTGCAGACTCTCCTGCTTGGTTACTTTAGTGGTGGAGCTGAGCTGGATTAACATGGGCCACAGTATGCACCGAGGGAGAGGCCATAAGGTGAGTGCAGCTCAAAGTGTCAGTGAAGTGGAATTACTGCTTGTTTATTTGTTGTTAAAAAATAAGTTAAAATACGTAAGAGGATTTTTGATGTATTGATCATTTTGATTAGTTTTGCCCTGGTTATGGTATAGCATTGAAGGAACAAGCTCATAAACATTGATGATTATGTTAAATGTATAATTAAATTCAGCTATTTGACCACTAACCAAATTTGAAATATAAGGTCTTAAATTAGATATTCAAAATGGATAGATTTGTCCTAAAAAAAATGGCAAAGACACACTCATTCAAAAATCAATGTCACTGTAAGACAAACTATGGATGCTAAACTGTACTATACATATATATACACATACATATACATATATACATATATGTATATGTATACATATATACACATATATACATATATACGTATATACGTATGTATATATACATATATACGTATATATGTATATGTGTATATATATAGGTATATATGTATATGTGTATATATATATACATGTGTATAAGAGACAGGAAATGTATATGTGTATGTGTATATATATATATATATATATATATATATATATATATTTCAGTGCCTTTTAAGTTTAATTGGACTATACGTATACGTATATATACATATGCCCCCTGTGACTTATGACCTTCTCTTTGGCCCAACTCCCCTAGCACCCTACTGTCTGTGATATGGACCCAGGACTTTTCCTCATGGAGCTTATGAACAAGCTTATCTTGTAGACATAGAATTTGTGTTTTTAATTTGCTACTGTTTAGTTTGCCAACCTGTCTGTCCAGGGTGAGAATCCCCTCCACTGTCTATCACCCTGAAGTTTCTTCTTTTATTTCCTGTTTGGGTTTTTGTGATTGCATATTGTTTCTTATTCTTGTTTTCATGTATGCTTGTTTGTAAAGTGCCTTGAGATAACAGTTATTATGATTTGGCACTACAAACAAATAAAAGTTGACCAGAAAAAATATGGAAAAAATAATGGAAAAATTGATGAAAGCAAATATATCTGAAGCAAATCTTGTTCTCACGTGCTTCCTTTGTCATGCTGTACACTGAACATAGACTAATATCAAAATAGGAGTTCTACCATCTTATGTGTAATTAATGTCATACAACTGTATGCAACATGTGTTCAGCTGATCACTGACGTCCTTGAAGTGATACATTGGGACTTGTATAATGCAGGAGCTAAGAGAACACAAATTTTGGAGAGAAAGTTTTATATAATACTTCCCCAATTGCATCCAAAAATTACAATCCTCTTTGCAACTAACCCAACTAGTTCAGTGTCCGCACTGACTCCTTTAATCCACATCTCTACAGTATCAACACTGAAACCAGCAAAACTAAAAATAAATAGTCCAACAGTTTCTCAGAATTTTTCTACCGGTGACACCAACTGATGTTCATCTACATCTACAGAGCAACATCCTGAACAGAGAAGAGTGGCTCTTGTCATCAATCACACCTCTATGAATTAACCCTATTCATTTCCTGCACATCGAACACATATGGACATATCTACTATATACTGTTCATCAGTTTATTTTATCCTTTACCCATTAACCAGTTTTGTCTTAACAATAGAATGCTGATGGCACACACGTACATCTTTGGTGATGTTTTCAACATAAAAGTCCCAGCTCTGATTTTAATTTCTATTTGTTGAATATAATTCTGCTGCTACACTGCAATTTCCCAGCCTGGGATCAATTAAGTACTTCTCTTAACACAATATCACATTAACACACCAAAGTGTATAATAATAATAATGAAAAAGTACAGGTATGGAAGCCAGATTTTAACTATAAATGATTCCGACTGTCGATCTCTGTGGGGATTTAGCTGTTTTTAAAACATGCACTGTTACATCTGAGGGACCTGCATTGTCCACCCCGAGGATGACAGGAAGCCGTGGTCCAGTGGGTGAGGGTGGACCTGTGTTATCACCTGTGTGATGCATTTAATGGCCCTAGTGTTGAGCTGTGTGAAGATCATTGATCTAAGCTGCCATGGAGGTTATTTTAGTGAGTAACATGTTCTGGTTTTTTGACTGTGAGCAACGTCATGAAACAACTTTGACTTGTACAATATACAACATACAACATGTGGAGAAACACTTGCAGTGAAAATTTTCAAATCTAAAAAACCAACATCACCTCTAACAAAAGCAGAAATCTATGACTTATTATCCGCCAGCAAAACCACCTCATCTTTCCTGCTCCTTTACATAATATCTTGCCTTTCCCAGGAACTTCCTCCTTTTCTGTTTCTCATTAGTGACTTTATTCCTTTCAAGGGAATAAAACCTCCCTGTTTTCCCATCTGTTGCTTCTATGATATAACTGGAGGCACTGAAACAGCCAAACTGCCCCACCTTCTCTTCTGCAACACATTGAAGACATCATAAGGTTACATCCCCACTGTTGTCCAGCATTGACCAATCAGTACGCACTCCTGCTGTCCTTATGCTGCTCTCTCTTATCTCATCAATGGTTTGTTTCTGGTCCTGTGCTGCAGAGAGCAGCCTGTTCAGAAAAAAAAATCATGAATTATCCCTATTAAGGCTGTTAACTAGTATCAGAAAAGAGCTTATTATTAAAAGTTTTTAACACAGTCCTCTTTGCTGACATCTTGTGGTCAAAAGCAACTTGACACCACTGTTGTTGCACTCCAGCAAATGAGGCCTGGATTTTTTAGGGATAATTGTGTCTTTGGAAAGAGTTGAAACTCTCAGCCTTCAGAACTAGATGAGAAATTTAAAGTCAATAAAAAAACTAGAAAAGCAGGAGACCTTCACTTAGAAATTCTAGATTTTAAAGATTTTTAATTAACTGCATTGGGTGAAAACTATATAATTGTTGTATTTTCTTTTTACAAACCCTTGTGATTTATAAGATGTTGAAAGAGTGGGAAAGAAAAATTCGATCTTCATCCAGTCTAGAAGAGTTGCTCAGGCTCACACACTTTCCTGACTGGAAGTTGTGGAAGTGTCGTCTGATGCTGCAACAACCAGATGCCTTCTCCTCTGCACCCTCAGCCGGGCCTCACCGTTCCACACGCTACGCGGCTGAATCTTACACTGTGGAAATACTAAAAGGTTGGAGGATTATCTACACGTCTACAGATGTGTGTTCTGGGACGGACACTTGACTCTCTGCTTTGTCTTCAGCCATAGATGACGAGTGGCAGCGGACTCAGTGTATGCCAAGAGAAACGTGCATTGACGTGGCCAAGGAGCTTAACACTTCTTCTATGTTCTTCAAGCCACCATGCGTGTCTGTCCACAGGTTGGTCTGGTCAGAGATCGCGAAATATTTCCTGTTGTTACACCACGATATGAACAAACTGTGGACAACTACTGTGAGACTAGAGGGTCAGTTTGACTCCTCATAGACAACTCTGCATAACATTTGCAGTGTTGTGTAGCACAAAGAGTTTCCTTAAAAAAACTTTTGTTACTATTTGCACCTAAATGCATCTTGGATAAGAATTTCAACTACACCAACCTGGATGGATTTTATTATTATTTAAAAAAGTCTAGATTTATAATCCCGGGATGTTGGTGTTAAGATGTTTGGTGTGTTCCCATAACTTACTAACTAACTAACACTTCACTTTTTTTCAAACTAATTATAAAGAACATTCCTTTTAGACCATGTGTGTTGAACTGGTTCCACAAAGGTCCAGTGTGGTTACAGATTTTGGTTACAACCCCCCAGCAGCACACCTGACCTGACTTTTTCAACCAACCAATCAGAGTTTCCAGACAGCTCATTAGTCAACTAGTCTTCTCTGTCAGAATCAAAATGTTCAATCAGGGCCATATTAACATTATCTAAAAGCTTGGAGCTAAGTACCAGGATGAGGCCCTTTATATTGTGTCCTGATCACAGCAGATGCTGTTTTTTTAATCTTTATGTTGACTGTGCATCAACATAAAATGCGTTTGCTGTTGTTCTAAGGTTGTTTTCCTACCCATAGTATTTTCCTACCTTTAAAGGTGGTAGCATATTTTTTTATAAACACTCATAAAATCCTTTAAAAGAGAGGGTAGGAAGCATTGCAGTAGAGTCAAACTAGTATGAGACTACTTCCACTAATTTTGGTCGCTTGACATCAGCAACCTGAGGGCCCCCTGGTGGCAGGTTGGGCTGGAGCCCCTAGAGCCCATTCTGGGATTTTGCCTATAGACACAGTGGTCCCGTTCTACACAGTACAGAATGCATGGACATTGAAATTGTAAGCCTCAACTGCTTACAAGTAGATGTAGCCTTCTCAGTGAAATACTTTTGAATGAGCAGGGAATAACAGAAATACTTGAACTGTCCTTGTCAAAAACTGTATGCCTTCAGAAATTCAGGTTCTTTGTCCATTCATTGAAACTGTGGATCAATTCTTTAAAAAATATATTTTAAAGGAAACAAAAAAAAAAATCACCTTTGCCTCAGATGGTAGTTGAATAAAGCAAACAAGGGAAATTCCAAGTATTGCTACTGTGTTATTCACGAAAGAGAATTACATTTTGTGCTGGAGATCTTTGGGCCAAAGGTGGGGATGCAAAATGTCCATCCATCCTTGCTTCATTCATTTGTAAAAACAAATGAATGAAAATCACTGAAAATTATAAGGATTAAATAGAATAAACTGTCATCGGGGGACAACACAGACAGGAAGGTTTGGACAAAAAGCTAAAGAAGGCAGATTAAGATGGCTATTTTCAAGGAGGAGCGGGAGGTGGAGGAGTTGAAGATGCTGAGATTCTCTATAGGAGAGATAAGGATGGACAGGATCAGGAATGTTAGGGGTTAGGGTTAGGGTTAGAGGGACAACACAGACAGGAAGGTTTGAAGAAAAAGCTAGAGAAGAATCTGTCTTCTCTAGAGAATCTGCTAGAGAAGACAGATTGAGATGGTTTGGACATGTTCAGAGGAGGGACAGTGGATACATTGGTAGAAGAATGATCCTAGAGCTGGAGCTACCAGGATGATCCTAGAGTTGGAGCTACCAGGTAGGAGACAAAGAGGAGATGAAAAACTTTGATTCACTATGGCAACCACAAAATAACGGACGAGCCGAAAAGAAAAGCAGAAGAATCAAGGTAAATTGTTGTTTCTAAAAATTACTTTTTTTTCACTCTCCGTTAGGACAGAAAAACAAAAACTGAGTCTAACTGGAGTTTGAAGCCTCTGCTGGACAAGATGGTATTTTTAGCTCCAGCAGTTAATTATAACATAGGAATTGGCTATGGAGAAGGGGAATAAGACTGTTCCAATAGAGGGTGGAATAATTTGGCTTACAATATGCATCATAAAAGTTTTCATCAGAATAATCTCAACAAATTAATTCATGCAATTACCACAACAGTGTTAATCATCACTGTGTTTGTAAATGTATTTATTTATCAAAATGTACCTTTATGTTTATTTAACAGGTGCAGCGGTTGTTGTAATCAGGAGGGAATCACCTGCAGAAACACCACCACCGTATATGTAAATAAAACTGTGAGTGGTGCAAAAATTCAGAATTTCCCTCAGCGTTCAAGAGCAAACATTTAGTTTTATACTAAAATGTTGGTTTTTCAGGTGCTCAGTGTGATTCCTTTCAACTTTATGCCTGAACCTGTGCTGATAAAAGTGGCCAATCACACTGAATGTCGGTGCATGGAGCCAACCATGATACGGCGAAATGCTCAGTCTCGCAGGAACAGTGGGTGAGTTCACAAATAACCCTCCCCTCTGCTTACCTCGGTTTCTCATCTGAATTAATTGTGATATTTGTATAATCCATGTGTCAGCAGCTGGTCTTTAATGAGCCAGCACTCAGCCATGGAGGATTCCAGAAGACTGTGTGCCAGTGGGTGGATTTGGGACTATTCTACTGAGAGATGCATACCTTACCCTTCCATTGCATCAGGTAGTGCTCCTATCAATTATAATATGCTTCATTAATTATACATACTTATTATGTTGGAGATTTGGTAAATTACTCCACAGTGTTGTGGAAATCCAATTACAATGGAAGCTGAGGAGGGAGAGAGAAGAATGTTGTTTTTGTGCCACAAACAGGAATGAAAAAACAGCATTTTTCCATTCCACAACAGAGTTCCTTAAACAGTTCTTCCCTGTGCTTGTGTCCATACTGTCACAGAATGTAGTTTTTATCCCAGCTCAGCATCTCACAATCCACACACTCCTTCTTCCATATTAATAACTGTTAACTCATAACACAAGAGCAGGGGCAGTTGGGGGCCAAGTGTTTAAAGAAGCAGACTAGAACCACAAGGCCCCTGGTTCGAATCCCCCTACTGCCAAGTTACCACTGATGTCCACTGAGTATGGTACCGTCCCCATTCAACGTTGCCTACTGTTCACTTTGGTGATGGGTTAAATACAGGTCGCATCTCATTGTGTGCAGTGGTGTGAATCACAATGTCTTTCCTTCCATTGCAAATAACAAATAAACAAGGCTCTAGTCACTAGATGGCAGCATTGCAGCACATTTTATTTATCGGAATGCCAAATACTGGGACCCGCAATAGTAACAATAGTTTGTACTGAAAAATGAATAAATATTATCAGGTGATAAAGGTATTGGTATCATAATGAACATAATGTAACGTATGTCCCTGGGTGTGAGATAAGCAGGTGAAGATTAACTAACTAGTGAGCAAGCGAAACTACACTTTCACGCAGACCCTTTATATTGTCATCTGTGGATATTGAAAATAAGTCTTTGGACAATATAACCATATCAGCAAAAAGTTATTATCAACAATTCCTAATATGTTTATAAGTATATTACAAGTAAACCTAGATTGCCTCTGTCCTTTTTTGTCCTAGAAATTGATGTGGGCCTAAGCAAATCTACAAATGTTGATTATTTAGTTGTGGTAGTTGGGTCCTAGCAGTTAAGGTACCTGACTTGGGTCTGGAGGGTTCCAGGTTCAAATCTCCCAGCTGCAAGGTTACAACTGAGGCCCACTTAGCATGGCAGCGTCCCCACTCACTGCTCCCTGGGCGCTCAAAGATGTCCACTGTTCACTTTGGTGATGGGTTAAATGCAAAGGTGGTTGTGTGCAGTGATGTGACAAGGAGTAATCTAAAAAATACATCCTTTCTGTCATCAACTTTCATCTTTTAGAATTCCCCTTGACTTCATGGATGCCTGACTGTGAAATAGACGAGGAGACATGCAGTTGTCTTCCTGTTCCTGCGTCAACTTTGCAGCCGGAAGCAACAAACTGCCAGCTGAACTCCTCCATGTGTGCTCACATGCAACTACATTTTGATGAAACATCATGCAGGTACAGCAGTTCATAGGAGCTGAAACTGTTTGAATGAAGTATTTTGATTATGGAAAAGAAGTAAGACAGCAGCCTTACCCAGAAAGACAATAATCCTTTTATATATTATGGACTAACTGTTGGTTTTGCAGCAGAATAGATAGTTTATCCTGCTTTCTCTTTTATACAATTCTTTACAAATTCCCGCCCCTCCTGTTTCACAGATGTGTATGACCCAGATGAAGGACTGGTGGCAATAAATTCAACTATTACAGCAGCCTGACAAGAGTAAGGTTGGACACAGAGAGAAAAGGTTCCATAATTTATTTACTATCCTATTTATGCGGATCAATTTAACAGATTCTGATGATATTAACTCACGAGACGTAGTTAATTGACTGTTACATTATAATTCATCTATGTAAAAATCAAACCATTTGTTATGATTTGTTGATTCTGCACTAGTTTATGATTAAAAGATTATTTTTCTAATATTAATTTTCAATGATTGCCTCCTGATTTCATCCTCCTGATCATTTCATGAATGGAACATTATAAGGAAAATCTTTATAGCTTTTTTTAATATTGATTAGATGTAATATTTTATATAAATTATATTAAGAAAGCCGACTTGGGCAGGAGTCACATTGGCTCCTTTCCCACTGGAAGGAGACCCTGAGAAAGACCCAGGACATGCTGGAGCGATTATGTGGGTCGGCAATCCTGGGAACCTCTTAGGATCCACTGAGAGAAAATGTCAAGTGCTGCCATGTCAAAACTGTTCCACAAAGTGACGGTGTGGCTGCTAGTTTTTGTTCCAACCAACCAAGATCACATAGTTTGACCAATCAGCTGTCTGATTGGCTGATTGGTTGGAACAAAAACCTGCAGCCATAATGGCCCTTAGTGGAACAGATTGGACTTGCCTGGTCTAGGGTGAGGGAAGTCTGGGTTTCCCTGCTCTGACATTCAGCCCCGGACATTATTGCATCTTTGTTTCCACCTGATGTATCCCACATACCAAGTCAAGAATGTCATGATTAACAAGTGAAAATTCTAAGTAATTATTCATAGACTCAAACTGGTTGTCAGAGCAACATCTAATGACTGTGATAAATGAAGATGTTTATTATCGTCAATCATAAAGGAATGCAATGATTTCAGATAATGGTATTCCTATTATATATCACCTTCACCAGTGACCTATAGAACATGCAGTAACACGGTTATATTTATTCAGTGTTACGGTTCCTTTTCGGCAGTGGTGGCCTAGTGTTTAAGGAAGCGGACTTGGGTCCGCAAGGCTTCAGGTTCGAATCCACCAGCTGCCAAGGTGCCACTGAGGTGCTCTGAGCATAGCACTGTCCCCACCCAGATAACTTCCTGTGGGCTCATTACCCACAGGGAGGCTCAGAGTATGGTGGTATGTGATTTGGGTGGCGCCAGCTGCACCTGCAACCCCGCAATGGACAGATATAAAAAGATGATGATGACAGTTCCGTCTCATCTAATTTCATAACACTTTTGGAGTTGTTAATCGCTGATTTTTCCACATTTTCCATTCAAGTAACTGATACAAGCTCTCAGCTCCGAGCCTCACCATGGATTACGCAATCACTATACTGCGCAGGCATGGTATGCATTCCCTCTGCATGTCATTATCAAATAGTTCCAACACTTATACTCTAGGAAGTAAATGTGATTATTTCAGCTGGTGTGTATAATGCACAGAGTTGATGTTTGATTATTAACAACCGAGTGTGTGTGTGTAGCGTGTTCTGGTGCAGAGCGAACGGGAAAAAAAACCACAGCACAGAGTGAGACCACTGTGAGTGAGACCACTGTGTGAGTGGTCAAAGTAACAAAGTCAGTGTATTATTGCTCTACATTTGAACAAATTATTATAACATTTATAAACTCAATTGACTCGTTGGATCCACATTCATGCACACACGTACCACAAACGGCAAAACCAAATAAACACCTGTTGCAGAAATGATGCAGTTACTTGGATGTGATGAAATTTGTGTAATACAACAGTTTTACCTCCAATTCCAAGGAAGTCACTGTTGAGCCACAAAATGGAAGGAACTGGAGCAGTGAGTCGTGGAGCTTCTCCAAAGGTGACGAGGTCAGGAAGACAAAGGTCACAGTCGGGCAGAATCAGGGCTCCCATGGTCCCACATCGAGAGTATTAGATCCAGACTGTATCAGTCACCAATAGTTAAACTCATTGACTGTATTAGTCAATGATAATAGTTCGGTTTAGTAGTAGGGCTAAGTGTATAACAGCTGACAGCAGCTGTAGCAGTAGCTTGGAAATAATGTTGAGTGGAAAATATTATCACTGCCTCAACTCTGGAAAACAACAAATCTACATGTGGCCATGTCCCTCCATTGTCTCTTCCCCTGATCCCCTTCTTCCTTCCCTCCAGTCCTTTTAAAAACAAGACAACCAATCACACACTTCCACACGCTCACTTCCTGCCCACTTCCTGCCTACACCTACACCTATACCCGGCAGCTGGACCAATGAAAGAAAAGAATTTGCCACTACCTGCTTTTTTCATGTGTTCATTCATAGAAACCAAAATCTTTACATGTAAATTAAACTTAATTTGATATTTTGACAAGGTTACACTAACATTGGGTACTGACATCATCTGACTGTGATGACATGGATTTTCCAACCACCAACAATCAGGACTGTGGATACGTATTTACCTTTCTCCAGCATATCAGGAATAATTAGGTTGTTTGTGACTCGTATTCCTTCAGATGTTCAAACTGAGGTCAGGATCAGACACTGTGATTACGATGTCAGATGTGACACAAAGACAGGAAATCAAATGTCTCTTAACAATTGCACTGAATTACTCTGGTAAATCCTTGCAATCCACTGACGCTGTTAAAAGTCTTTACCTTTCCAAGCCTTTTGTGTTTTTTTTTTTTTTCTGTGGAGAAGAAAAAGGATTCATGGATGCTCCATTTATTCTAATAACACACTTGCCAGACGACAGAAAGGCTGGGTAAATTTACCAGAAGTAATAACGTTTTTCGAATGGACGATTCATTTGATGTTGCGTATGAACACATTCTTTCCCAAATCAATCATTACAACAGTGAAAATGTCAAAACAGATCATGGATTGAGTCTGTTTTTTTGCAATAACTCAGATATTTTTTATTCCAACATTGGCCACTTTATAAAATGTCATTCAGTGTGAAAAGGGAAGACACAGTGACGTGAAAAAAATAGTTTTCCGCATTTACAGTACATCTGTGGCACCGCTGTGAGGATTGATCTTATTTGATTGACCGTCCTCAGACTATGACAATGGCCATAGTATTAGGAAGCCTTTTTAGTTCCAAAAAATATATATTTTATATTTTAGTTTTCAGTCTTTATTTATATTCTTTAGTATATGATCATCCAAAAACAAGTCAAATTCAGTGAAATAACTGAAAAAATAGTAGGGATGTATCATTATATCGGTCCATCAAAACAGTGGCACAGTGGCAAACTGTTTATATACTGTATGTATATATATATATATATATATATATATATATATATACATACAGTATATATATTTTCTGTTTTTCTTAATAAATGTGAAAAAATGTCTACATTTCTGTTTTTTTATGTCAAGATTGTGTCCTGTGCGAGAAATAAAATTAACTTTTAGATAATTAACAAATTTAGAGGGGTCTTTAATACTTTTGATACTTTCCGTACCCACAATACACACACACAAACACACATATATATATATATATATATATATATAAATGGGGATATATTTACTTATGTTATAAATAAATTCCATCTTCTCTTTGAATTTTTTTTTCATATTGTTTTATTTTTAGAACCAGCAGGGCACCTTCAGTGTGTTACCAATTTATATATATATATATATATACATATACATAAAATAGTGTTTTAACAATATCGAAAAAATTTATATCAGCAATCCCTACTGAAAAATATTGAATGCATTATGCGTTATTATTTGTGTTCGATGACAGTAGTAGTAGTCATTATTATCTTTAATGCTGACAGTAACTAACATACCGCACTTTTTTTTATGTCATAGACATATTTATCCCTACAGACCGAGGTGAACTGGTGGCATGACCCTGTAAAACCTTGGTTCTGAAGCACTGCACTATCTTTATCCATCGCCCAAAATCCATCTAAGAGCAAAGACAAACAGTCACAACCAAAACCACGAGATCAAATCTTCAACTATGGTTTAAGTCTGGTGGCATTTTGCCTCCGCGCCGCACTTCAATTCCTCTGACGTTTGACAATTGTCCCCTTCCTGTACACCAACTGAGGTTTTCAACTACATATTGAGCGGCAATTCCTCATCTGCAGACTGACCTTCATACAGATTGTGTAAGACGCATTTGGTTTTCAGCTAGTAGCAATTTGGTATAATCACAAGGTGTGATTCATATCTGTAGTAAAGTCCCCACATACCCGTGGATGAAAATATCCAACAGCACACCCTCATACACAGAACTGTCAAATATAGGTTAAATGTATTGAACATAACAACGAGGAATGAAAGAAAGATTTAAATGAAGATCATCTTCCAGACTTATGTCTATTGCTATTTAAATCTGTTCATACCTATCTGCTGCCACCTAGTGGAAGGGTAGTAAGTTGTTTTGCTTTTCACTGTTGGAGTTGACAAAAAAGACAAAAGCGGTTCCTCGGGATGATGGTACTCAGATTTCACCAATAGTTGCATAATGTAATGTATGGAGGAAAACTCAACCCGTTGGACAGGAAACTATTGTTTTAACTTGGAGTCAGTTGCAGCAAACAGCAGGGCTACTGCGGTATTTATTGGCCTATAAAATCGGACAAAACTGAGTCTGTGGACTGTAGTCAAGAGCAGAAGGGTAAAAAAATTGCAGAAGAGGTGCCGTCCTACTGGTCAAAATGAGGGATTTTTTTTTCTAATTGTGGCCTTCATCTGCTGCTCACACTGTGGAGTGTAAAGTTAGGGATGCAATGCATCTGACACCTGTAGCCAGATCAGCTTAGGATAAAACTGTCACTGCCAAATGTATTGTATTAGAATGTAATATAATGTAATGTACATAAAGACAATGAGGAGGAAGAAGAAGCAGCAGGAGGCAGAATTATAAAATGTACAGATGAGCACAGCTGCTCTCTGAGACACAATAAGAATACTGTTAAAAAATGATGATGTGTTTGGACCAGGAAATGTCTTGGCAGATATAATGAGTCTGGGCTGTCAATTCTGCCATGCTACTTCCTGTTGTTCACTTATTTTCTCTGTGATCAAGATAACAATCTGTGAAAATTGTGGGTAAATCAGCAGGACTTCAAACGTATTTGATTTTCCCACAGTCAATTGTGAGGTTATAATCGCTTGTTGAAAAAACCCATGGACCCTGCATGGCGCACATTGCAAATTCAAAGACTTGATCACCAGATAATACGGGTGACAAACAAATTTAGCAAAATGTGTGCGCCGGGACTTTAACTGGGGGTGTGGTAACACAACTGTGAAATTAAGTAGAAAGTGGATTCTGAACCGACATCCTCTGCACACACACCTCTTAATGTCATGAAATACACAATGGATGCTGAACAAGAGACACTGTGTGTAAAAGTCAAGGAGGAGTTAGATAGATAGATATATATATATATATATATGTGTGTGTGTGTGTGTGTGTGTGTGTGTGTGTGTGCTTAGTGAGAATAATATCTTTCTTTTGTCATTGTGATCAACACCACAGCACACAACCAAATGCATATTGGACCCATCACCAAAGTGATTGAGCAGTTACTCTTGTCAAAGTATACGAGTACCAGTGTGTAACAGCAAATGAACAGAAAACGAGAGAATGAAAAAGTTTCTTTCAGGTGAATGAGACTCTGTACATCCTTATCCTTGAGGGAGACTGACGGTTGATATAAGAGACATTTGACATGAATACCTTCTAATTACAATGCATTTATTCATTTACATCAAATAGTTTGTTAATAAAGAATTCCCCCGTGGGGCATCGAGGTTATTATGCTTTTAGAAAAACTGTGAATAATACAACTGTTAATGAGCTTCAGTTTCTCTCATCTTATTCCAATACAAGGCAGTAACTTTGTTAAGGTTGGGTTTCTTCAACAAAGACATGGTTGGACTCAAATGCAGGACTGGGAGACTCTACTTGGCTGTTCAAAGATTTAATAACAGAAAAAAAAAAAACCTGACATAAACTAAACATACACTTCTTAAGCATGCAACCTCCAGTACATGAACTCTTCTTAACAATAAGATACTTACTCAAACATTACGAAACCGATACCTGCCAGACACCAACAGCTTCAAACACAACAATGATCCCACGAAGACTGAGTGAAGGAGAAGGTTATATATACTGAGGACACCAGGTGACACTAGTGAGACTAATGAAAAAGACACAGGTGACTGTGATGACGCTAATTACCCAACAGCAGGGAAAAGGAAAGACACAGACCTCACAAACTCCATGTTATAAATACAATATTTGTTCTCCACATTTTAGACTTCTTATGTAAGTGTTATAAAAGACTTCTCCCAGTAGACCTGCATTCATTAGGGTGGTGAGCTCTGACTCCAACTACCTCCATGTCCTCCCTCACTGCATCCATCAATCTCCTCTTTGTCTCCTACCTGGTAGCTCCATCTCTAGGATCATTCTTCTACCAATGTGTCCACTGTCCCTCCTCTGAACATGTCCAAACCTCAATCTGTCTTCTCTAGCTTTTTCTCCAAACCTTCCTGTCTGTGCTGTCCCTCTAATCACCTCATTCCAGATCCTGTCCATCCTTGTCTCTCCTAAAGAGAATCTCAGCATCTTTAACTCCTCCACCTCCAGCTCTGTCTCTTGTCTTCTACCTCTTCCTAGTGTCCGTCCATCATGACTGGTCTCAAAACTGTCCTGTAAACTTTTCCCTTCACCTTAGCTGACTCTCTTCTATCTCAGATCACTCCTGACTCTTTTCTCCAGTTGTTCCATCCTGACTGTACTCTATTCTTCTCCTCTCTTCCACAGTCTCCACTGGTCTAAACAGCTGCTCCTGAGCTGCTCCTTGTAACTTCACCATTC